>WOXC01010670.1:0-57543 GCA_011680675.1 Gymnobelideus leadbeateri | reverse complement strand
AAAAAAAAATAATCATCCCTTCCCATCAAATTCAACCTGTGCCCTCTATCCATGTATACCTGTGAAGATATGCCATGTACCCTTCTTCAATTGTTTTCATAATGAGAGAGGTTTCATCAAGCACAGTTATTGCTTTTCCATGTAGGAATGTAAATAGTCCAACTTTGATAAGTTCCTTTTGATTTCTTTTCCTTGATTACCTTCTCAAGCATCTCTTGCTTCTTGTGTCTGAATGTCAAATTTTCTATTCAACTCTGTTTTTTCATCAAAAATGCTTGAAAGTCCTCTATTCCACTGAATGACAATATTTTCCCTGAAACAAGATACTCAGTTTTGCTGGGTAGGTGACCCTTGGCTTCAATCCCAGCTCTTTTGCCCTCTGGAATATCATATTCCATGCTCTTCGATTCCTCAGTGTAGAAGCTGCCAGGTCCTGGGCTATTCTGATTGTGTTTCCACAGTATTGAAATTGTTTCTTCCTGGCTGCTTGCAGTATTTTCTCCTTGATCTGGAAGTTCTGGAGCCTGGCTATAATATTCCTAGGAATTTTCTTTTTGGGATCATTTTCAGGAGGTGATTCTTTCAACCTCTATTTCGCCCTCTGGATCTAACACATCAGGGCAATTTTCCTTGAGAATTTCTTTAAGGATGATTTCTAGGTTCTTTCTTTGATCATGGCTTTCAGGTAGTCCAATAACTTTTAAATTATCTCTCCTGGATCTATTTTCCAGGTCAATGGTTTTTCCCATGAGATATTTCACATTGCCTTCTAGTCTTTCATTTGTTTGGATCTGCTTAATAGTATCTTGATTTCTCATAAAGTCACTAGCTTCCATTTGCTCCAGTCTAACTCTGAAGGAATGAATCTCCTCAGTGAGCTTTTGAGATTCTTTTTCCATCTGGCAAATTTGACTTTTTAAGGCATACTTCTCCTCATTGCCTTTCTGAGCCTCTTTTGCCATTTGAGTTAGTCTATTTTTTAAGGTGTTATTTTCCTTAGTCAGGCTGTTGACTGTCATTTCATACTTTTCTTGCATCTTTTTCATTTCTCTTCCCAAATTTTCCCCCACTTCTCTTATCTGCTTCTTAAGGTCCTCTATGGCCTGTAGCCAGCTTGTATTTTCGTTTGGGGCTTTTGGTGCAGGAGTTCGGACCTCACAGTCCTCCTCCATGCTTTGAGCCTCTTTGCCCCTAAAATAGGAGTCCAATGTTGAACTTTTCTGTTTATTTTGTTTCATTTGCCTAGGCATGTTGCCACTTAATTACTTGATTTTTGGGCTTGTTGCCACAGTAGGACTCTGCCACCAGACAGGGGAGCTTCTGCCCAAACGTGGGGTCTTCACAACTTCTGCCAGTTGTGTGGCCTCTGTAAAGCCTCCAGCCACTCTGGCAAGTTGGATACCCACCCCAAACTTCCCCCCCAGACCACAATCCAGATCCAGGCAGTTTAAAGCAAAAGTGATTAACCCCCAGACTGATTGCTGGATCTCCCTACATTTTGAAGACCAGGAGCTAGAGGCACTACTGACACTGCAAAATGGCTTCTGTGCAGCTGTTTCTTCAGCAGCTTTTCGCCCCCAGGGGAGGAAGCCACATGTTCCCCAAATACTGGTCCCAAAGTCCATAGGGCACTAACCTCTCACTTTGTCCTAGGCATATCTGTGCTGATAATTCTGGAATTGCCACAATTGCTGGTGTTCTGGGGTCCCTCCAGTGGGTTGAAGGCCTGGCCACCCTGGGGCTAAAACCACGGACCTGGGCTCGGCTCTGCGAGCTGTGGTGTCGGTTCCCAGCGCATTGTGCTGCCTGCTCTCAGAGCACTTCGCCTGGCCGCTCCCTGCAGGGCTGCTGGGCTGTCCTCTGCAGGAGGTTAGCTTCTCTGTGCCGTTCTGTGGGTGCTGTGGCTCCAGAAGTTGTTTGGAGTCCCCTTTCACATTATTTGAAATTTGTGTGTGGCAGAGCACATTGGAAATGCTGTTTCTACTCCGCCATCTTGGCTCCGCCCCCACTTTCAAGCATTCTTGAGGAAAAAACCAGAGTTGAATAGAAAATTTGACATTCAGACACAAAAAGCAAGAGATGCCTGAGAAGGTAAACAGGGAAAAGAAATCATAAGGAACTTATCAAAGTTGAACTATATACATTCCTACATGGAAAAATAATAACTGATGAGACCTTTCTCAATATGAAAATAGTTGAAGAAGGGTATATGGGCATATGAATACATATGTGAATGTGTGTATATATGTTTTCAGGTGTGCATAAATAGAGGGCACAGGTCAAATTTAATGGGAAGGGATGATACTTAAGGGGTGAAATTGAGAGGTGAGAGAGGAATATAGCAAGAGGAGATGGGGAGAGACAGAATGGGGTAAACTATCTCATGAGGAAGAGGCAAGGGGAAGTGGTTGCAGGGGAGGGGAAGAACAGGAAGGCAAAAAGGCAAAACTTTATTCTTATTGAATTTGGCTCAGGGAGAGAATGACATACATGCTAAATGGGATATCACACCCTACAGGAGAAGGGGGGGATGGGATGGGGGGATGATGGAAGGGAGGGCAGGCTGGGGGGGGAGGGAAGTTGGAAGCACCCACTTTTGAAAGGGGATAGGATCAAAGTGGGGAGTGGACCAGGTGGGAGGTGGGATAGGAGGGAGGGAAATGTAGTCAGTCTTTTACAATATATCTACTATGGTAATGTTTTGCATAGCTATACATGTACAACATATACTGAATTGCTTATCTTCCCAGCGGAAGTGCGTGGCAGGGGAGGAGGGGAATGAGTCTGGAATTCAAAGTTTTAAAATCAAATGTTTTAAAAATATATATAATATATATATATATATATATATATATATATATATACTATGATTAATACTATTTTTCATATAATTGGGAGATAAGATGTGCAGGCATTGGGGCATGGGGATTCACCTTGCCCTACTGGAAAAGTTTAAGGGGGTATGGGAGAAGAGATGGGAGAGAGCAGATTGGATGAGGGAATATCCTGTAAGACTGCTATTCTGGGGTAGTGGATAGGGGGGAAATGGGGGAAAATTGTAATTCAAAATCTGACAGAAATGAATGATATAAACCAGAAGTTAATAAAGCATTTGAAAAAATAAAAAAATGAACAAATGAATGAAGAAAGCCCATTCTCCAGATTTTGATAAGCAGTTGGATGGACAACCTATAGTTTATCCATCAGCACCTACATCTTAAACAGACACTGTCTAGAGACCCAGCATCAAATAGGGAGAGCAGAGCAAGGTGGATTTCCTTTGGAAAATTGATCCAAGTTTTCTTTTCTTTTTTTTTGCTTTTTGGAGGGTAGTTGTGATTAAGTGACTTGCCCAAGGTCACATGGCTACTAAGTGTGTCAAGTATTTGAGGCTGGATTTGAACTCAGGTCCTCCTGACTCCAGAGCTGGTGCTCTATTCACTGCACCACCTAGCAGCCCCCCTGAGCCAAGTTTTCAATGAGCTTGAGCCTCTCCCTGAAACAAAGGTCTCTTTAAACAATTCTGCCCCTCCCAACACCATGTTTCCTGGTGTAACGGTAATGGGAATTTGAAGATCTTCCCTGCCCCTTAATATTCCTAAGGGGATTTGAAGGCCTTCCCTGTTTTGAAAATAAAGTCTGCCCCCTAATAGGCTGAATGTAATCACATGGAGCCTGTGGTGGGAGGGGTTTACTGAAGGGTGGAGCAGAGCCCACAGGAAGCTGGGAGTTAGAGCTAGCTAGACTGGGAGGAAGAGAGCAGGCCCAAGGAGTCAGTCAGGATTGTAAGTAAATATTGGTTGGTGGGAAAGGATAAAGGATACTGTGGCTCTCTGTGCTGTTATAACTTATTAACTTCTTTGCTACTATCATGGAAACAGTTTACTGGTTTTGGGATTTGGTTTTCTGGAGTCTGAATAAATGTTTTGCTTCCATCCTCTATATGGGGAGTCTGTTATATTTTGCAATTGAGCACCATGAAGGTCTATTTATAGTGATCATGGGCACTGTAACTATTGCTTTGGTGCTACACCTGGTCACTAGTCAGGGAATCTCAGAGTCACTTAAGAGTGGTCAACCAAAGGGCAATGGAGAAGCATGCAATGGGTGTGAATCTGCAACATATTTTCAGTGAAGCAAGGTACAAGAGAAACAGAACAAGGATGTCATGAGAGACATGTTTGATTGGGGAAAAAGGTGAGCTGGTTATGGAATAAGAATAATGAGTAACTTATATTACACCATTGATAGAGGGTACAGCAAATAGTAGGCACTTCATAAGTCTTTATTGAATTGAACTGAAATATTGAGAGACCAGTACTCAGCATGTTGGGTAGATTCCTGATGAAGAATTACAGGTCACAGAACAAAGTCTCGCAGGATGAGACGAGAGATGGGTTTCTATCTATATCACCAAAAGGAACACACACATTAAGGAGGTCATAGATTTACCTAAGTATGGCAACATGCTTACATGGCAATACTTCAAGGATTTGTGACCTTGCCAAAGTGAGCATCCAAGATGCAGGTTTATGATCCTATAATTCTTCATGGGAAGTCAACCTAACAAACTAGTGTCCTTCCTCTAGTTCTCTTGACATTTTGATTCAATTCAATTCAATGTACACTTATTAAGTACCTACTATGTGCCTTATCATATAATAGGAGTCTTTGAAAACCAGGGCCGATTACATAGTATGACGTTTTAACAGAGGATACCTTTGGGTGGCTAGGTGGCACAGGGAATAGAGCACTGGCCCTGGAGTCAGGAGGACCTGAGTTCAAATCCAGCCTCAGACACTTAACACAAAAACTAGCCATGTGATCTTGGGCAAGTCAACTCCAATTGCCCTCCAAAAAGCAAAAAAACCAAAAGCAGAGAAAGCCTTTATTAGAGGTGCATATTTATATGCAAAAAAACTGCAAAGGTGGAACAAAATCTGTCTTCCACAAAAATTCTGTAATACTCAAGTCCCCATAGTTTAGAAAGTTCATTGTGAATAGAATATCCATAGAGGAATGTGTGCTTTTTAAAGGTAAGTTTGGGGAAGGTATAATGGGTCTAATTTCTCTACTTTTTCCTATAGATGGATCATCTTTATTAAATAAAGGAACTTAGAGATAAAATCCTTCCAGGTAGCTAGAAATGCCAGGTATCACATTTAAAATGAGTAGTTTGAACCAAGTGGGCTTTGAGATCCCTGTCACTTATGACAGTTTATACCCTAAATTCTAAGATTCCTCCCAACTCTGATATTCTGTGTTCTAAGGTCCCTCCCAGCTCTGACATTCTCTGCTCCAAGGTCTCTTCTGGACCTGACACTCTCTGCTCTAAAGTCCCCACTGCATCCTCTGGTTTCAGGCCCCCTTGGTTCTCAGGGTCTTCTGGTTCTGACCCCACCCCCATCTCCCAGTCTATCCTGGGTAAGAGCCCTTCCAACTGACTTTCTCTAGCTCTCCATGTGCTCAGACTAAGGGGGTGGGGTGAGGTAACTGCTCCCAGGACAAGCTGCCTCTTTTGGCTCCAGGAAGCCATACCCTTGGGGAGGAGCCCAGGGAGCAGCACTGAGATTGAGGGTGCTACGGGACCAGGCAGAGCACAGTGCTCAGGTATGATTGAACAGTTTCTGACTCTGGCAGCACTGCTGGACCGAGTTTATAGGCCTTGCCAGGCCTAAGGAAGGGAAGAGGGTGGCCTAGATCCTCCTGGGGCCCTGAGGTTTAGAGCTGGGAATCCCATTAGAGAGTCTCTAGTCCAATCATTTCATTTTACTGAGGAGGAAATTGAAGCCCAGAGAAGGGAAGGGACTTGCCCAGAGTCACACAGCTAAAGTAGGAGGGAGGCAGAAGATACAGACCTCTGACCTCTGACCCCAAGTCCAGCATTCACTACAATACATTTCCTTTCTCAGTGCGTCTTTGAGGACATGTCACAGTCTCCTAGAAAGAGACAAGGGATTTACTGTATCTGAAAGATTCCCCGTTGTGGGTAGTCAGGCACCTGGGTTCTAATCATTGACTCCTGGCATGACCATGAGTGATTCAAGTTAAAATAAATATTCTTAAAGTAGTTTTATATACACAGCCACTGTGGGGCTAGTTTTATCATCTATAAAACAGGAAAGATAATTCCTTCCCTTTGTCTTTTCCTAAAGCACCATGGTTCTCAAAGGTCATATGTTCTGGGTGTCTTGCTGGAAATTCTGGGAACTATGTGGAACTTCCCTTTACAGTCAAAGGCAGAACTTCCCATCCTCTCTGGCCATGCTGTGAACTTCAGTGTTTAGTGTGCCAAGGAGTACTTGTCCTGGAGTCAGGAGAACCTAAGGTCAAATCCAGCTCCACACCCTTTCTCACTACATGACCCTGGCCAAATCATCTAACCTCTGTCTGTCTCAGTTTCCTCCACTGTAGAAATGTCAATAATGACAACACCTGCCTCTCAGGGTTGTTGTAAGGATCAAATGAAATACTGTTTATAAAACACTTAGCACAGTACCTGCCATATAGGAGGTGTCTGATAGCCTGTGATTCTATGATCCCATTCAATGGCTCTTTCCTCTTAAAAAACAAACAAACAAACAACCAAACACCCAGCAGATGTGTGTGACATTAGCCTAAGCAACTGCAAAACATGGTGATCCAGACTGATCCGATCTTTCTTCACAGGCTGAGATACAGTAAAATGAAGACTCTATTGGGTATTATAATGTTGGCCATCTTATGCCCTGACTGTGCCCCTGAGTTTAATACGGATGCATTATCTGCTTTGAACAATACCAACATCACCCATGGGACGAGTACTACAAGACCTGAAACTACAAGACCCGAAACTACAACACCTTTAGGTCAGATCAACCTGGGATGGGCTTTGAAACTGGAAAGTACAGGCCTGGGCCATTCACCATATGGAAGGCAAGGAGAAGAGGTCCACTGGACACAATTCTGGGGGCTCTGGGTCAATTCACAGTTAGCTGGAAGCCCCTTTCCTCACAACATTTCTGATGAATTGATTGAATATGGAGGGAGGAAGGGGGATGAGGGTGAGGGAGAGGAGATATCCAAGAGGACTTCAGGCTTCTGTGCTTGGGTTTCAGGAAGGGTTGTAATGCCCTCAACAGAAATAGGGAATTTGGAGGAGGGATTAGAAAATGACGAAGTACGCTGGGGTATATGGAAAAGATCACTGGATTTGGAAACATAGGATTCCTGGCTCTGATATTTAATACCTTTGTGACTTGGAGCAGGTCATGCAACCTTTCTGACCCATTTGGAAAATGGAGCGGATTAGACTAAATGACCTCCAAATTCCCTTCCATTTAAAAAAAAAATATTTTTAGTTTTCAACATTCATTTCCACAAGATTTTGACTTACAAATTTTCTCCCTGTCTTTCACCTACCCCCCACCCCAAAACAGTGAACCCACTGAATACCTACTCCTCCTAGTCTGCTCTCTCTTATATCCTCCCCCATACCTCCTCTAACTTTCTAGTAGGGCAAGATGGATTTCTATACCCCAGTGCCTGTATATCTTATTTCCCAGTTGGATGTAAAAAACAATTTTTTTTAACATTTGTTTTTAAAACTTTGATTTCCAGATTCTTTCCTTTCTTCCATCCTCACCCACCCCTCCTGGGAAGATAAGCAATTCCATTTAGGTTGTACACATGCAGTTACACAAAACGTTTCCATAGTAGTTATATTGTGAAAGACTAAGTATATTTCCCTCCATCCTATCCCACCTCCCCCAGTTATTCTATTTTCCACTTTGACTCTGTCACTTTTCAAACATATGTGCTTCTAACTACCCTCTCCCCGAATCTGCCCTCCATTCTACCATCCCCCCTCTTATCCCCTTCCCCCCTACTTTCCTGTAGGGTAAGATACCCAAATAAGTGTGTATGTTATTCCCTCCTTAAGCCAAATTCAATGAGAGTAAGGTTGACTCATTCCCTTTCACCTTCCTGCTCTTCCCCTCCATTGTAACAGTTTCCTCTTGCCTCTTTTATGTGAGGTAATTTACCCTATTCTATCTCTCTCTTTCTCTTTCTCTCATTACATTCCTTTCTCACCTCTTAATTTTATTTTTTAGATATTGTCCCTTCCTATTCAACTGATCCTGTGCCCTCTGTCTATGTATACATGTACACATATCTACATACACATACTCACATATATATATATATATATATTTATTTATTTATATACACATGCACCCTCTTATAATACATATATATATATATATATATATATATATATATATATATATATATATATACACACACACATATTCCCTTCAACTGTCCTCATACTGAGGAAAGTCTCATGAGTTACAATTATCATTTTTCCATGTAGGAATGTAAAGAGTTCAACTTTAATAAATTCCTTATGATTTCTTTTTCCTATTTACCTTCTCATGCTTTTCTTGCTTCTTGTATTTGAAAGTCAGATTTTCTGTTCAGCTTTGGTTTTTCATCAAGAATACTTGAAAGTTCTCTATTTCATTGAATGACCATATTTTCCCCTGAAGCATTATACTCAGTTTTGCTGGGTAGGTGATTCTTAGTTTTAATCCTAGCTCTTTTGACCTCCAGAATATCATATTCCAAGTCCTTCAGTCCCTTAGTATAGAAGCTGCTAGATCTTGTGTTAATCTTATTGTGTTTCCACAATACTCAAATAGTTTTTTCATGACAGCTTGTAATATTTTCTCCTTTACCTGGGAACTCTGGAACCTGGCTATAATATTCCTAGGAGTTTTCTTTTTGGGATCTTTTTTCAAGAGTCAATTGGTGAATTCTTTCAATTTCTGTTTTGCCCTCTGATTTTAGAATATCAGGGCAACTGTTCTTGAGAATTTCTTGAAGGATGATTTCTAGGCTCTTTTTATGATCATTGTTTTCAGGTAGTCCAATATTTTTTTTATTATCTCTCCTGGATCTATTTTCCAGGTCAGTGGTTTTTCCAATGAGATATTTCACATTGCCTTCTATTTTTTCATTTGTTTGGATCTGTTTTATAGTATCTTGGCTCCTCATGAAGTCATTAGCTTCCATTTGCTCCAATATAATTTTGAAGGAATTATTCTCTTCAGTGAGTTTTTGAAATTCCTTTTCCATCTGGGCAATTTGGCATTTTTTTTTTAAAGCAATTGGGGTTAAGTAACTTGCTCAAGGTTACACGGCTAGTCATTATTTATGCGTGGGTGCTCATTTTCTGAGGCCGGATCTGATCTCGGGTCATCCAAACTCCAAGGCCGGCGCTCTTACTCACTGCGCCACCTAGCCGCCCCTTTAGGGCAATTGGGGTTAAGTAACTTGCCCAAGGTTACACGGCTAGGTTTTTGTTTGTATGGATTAAGTGTCAGAGGCCGGCTCCGAACTCAGGTCCTTCTGATTCCAGGGCCGGCTCTCTATTCACTGCGCCACCTAGCCGCCCCGCAATTTGGCATTTTTAAGGCATTCTCCTCATTGACTTTTTGGGCCTCTTTTGCCATTTTATTTAGTCTATTTTTTAAGGTGTTATTTTCTTCAGTCAGGTTTTTGATTTGCTTTTCATGATTTTCTTGCACCATTCTCCTTTCTTTTCCCAATTTTTCCTCCACTTCTCTTACTTGATTTTCAAAACCCTTCTTGAGTTCCTCCATGGCCTGTAACCAATTCATATTTTTCTTGGAAGCTTTTAATGGAGGAGTTTTGACTTCATTGACTTCTTCTGGTTCCATGTTTTTATCCTTTTTGTCTCCAAAAAAGGATTCTATGGTCTGATTGTGCTTCTTCTGCTTGCTTGTCTTGCCAGCCAAGTACTTGACTTTTGAGCTCTTTGCTCAGTAGAACTCTACTTCCAAAGTGGAGAGAGCTGTGTCCCTAATTGCTGGGGTTTTTGCACATGTTATCAGAGCTATGAGGAGGGTGCCCTCTTTGTACAGACACTGCAAGCTCTGGCACACTGGCCACACACCCCAGGACCACCATCCAAGACCACAATCTAGATATAAGCAGATCAAAGCAAGAGCGATTACCCTCTGAATAGTCACTTGGTCCCCCTATGATCTGTAGGCCAGGAGCTCCAGAGGCAGCCACATGACAGCAACTGCAGCCACCATGCCTCTGTCACCTCTTGCCCCAGGGACAAGGGCCAGATCACACTCTTCAGTTACCCATTTCCAACAGAGTTCCCTACTGACCTTTTACTTTCTCTGTGGTGTTTATGGGTTGAGAAGTCTGGAAACCACCATTGCTGTTGGTGATTCACTCTCCTGAAGTCTGCTCTGTACATTCTGTACTGCTGGTCAGGGCCACCCCAGTCTGGTAGCAGGCAGTTCATACGGAACTGCACTTGGCTTCCAGTATGGTGTGATAGACCCTTCCTGTCAGCCTGCCAGTCTGCCTTCTGTGGGAGATTTGTTTTTCTCTGTCATTTTGTGGGTTCTATAGCTCTGAAGTTTGTTTAGAGTCATATTTTACAGGTATTGGAGGTGGTTGGAGCAGGAGCTCAGACAAGTTCTTGCTTTTACTCTGCCATCTTGGCTCCCCGCTTCCAGTTTTAAATCTACATTCTTATGAACTCTGGCTGTTTTATAACAAACTCCCTTTCTCTGAGCCTCAGTTACTTTCTCTAAAAATAAAGGGTTGAGCTAGATGGCCAGAAAGTCTTCTCTCAGATATCAATTCTAAAATCAGTCCAATATCTTCTTCTTTAGAATCAATCAGTCAATTAGCATGTATTAAGAGCCTACTATATACCAGATGCTGTTCTAAGGACTGGGAATGCAAAGAAAAGAAAGATACACCTTGCCCTTAGGGAGCTTATAGTCTAAGATGAGAGATGACATGCAAACAACTATGTACAAATAGGAAATATATATATATATGTATATGTGCACAGACACACACACATATATGTATATATGTAAAATTGGAGATACTCTTAGAGGGAAGGCACTAAGATAAAAGAGGATAAAATCTTTTTGTAGAAGGTGAGATTTTAGCTGAGAATTGAAGGAGGCCAGGAAGTAGAGATAAGGAGGGAAAACCTTTCAGATCTGGGGAACAGTCAGTCACAATGTTCAGAGTCCAGAGATGGGGTGTCTTATGCTAGGAACAGCCAGGAGAACAGTGTCTCTGGATCACAGAATGTGTGAGGGGAAGTAAGGCGTAAGACGACTGGAAGGAGAAGTTGGCATGATGGAGGGTTTTAAAAGCTAAATGAAAGATTTGATCCTGGAGGCACTAAAGACCCGTTGGAGTTGATTGAATGGAGATGGTGTGTGGGTGATGTGGTCAGATTTGTATTTTAGGAAGATCAGTTTGATAGCTGAGTGGAGAATGGACTGAAGCAAGGAGAGACTTGTTTAGGCAGACTAACTAGCAGGCTGTTGAAATAATTCAGGTATGACTGAACTTTGCCATTCTTTCTTTCTTTCTTTCTTTCTTTCTTTCTTTCTTTCTTTCTTTCTTTCTTTCTTTCTTTCTTTCTTTCTTTCCTTCCTTCCTTCCTTCCTTTCTCTCTCTTTCTTTCCTTCTTTTTTCTCTTTCTTTCTTTCTCTCTCTCCTTCCTTCCTTCCTTCCTTCCTTCCTTCCTTCCTTCCTTCCTTCCTTCCTTCTTTCCTTCTTTCTTTCCTTCCTTCTTTCTTAAAGAAATTTCTTAAAGAAATAATCCAAGCATGAAGTAATGAAGGCTGTACAATGGTGGTGGAAGCATCAGAAGAGAGAAGGGGGCATAAAAGAGAGATGTTATAAACTTATAAACAATAGGACTTGGCAACAGATTGTATATGAGGAGGGGGCAAGAGAGAGGAAAGAGTTGGGGACAACACCTCTGTGGAGAGCTATGTGACTAGATGGATGGTGGTGTCCTTCATGGCACTGGGTAAGTGAGGAAGAAGACAGGGGAAAGATAAGTTTCAAACCTATTAAGTTTAATATCTATGGGACATCAGCCTGAAATGTTCAATAAGCAGTTGGAGATCCAAGATTGGAGGCCAGGAGAGAGGTTGGGGCTGGATAAATAGATCTGAGAGCCATCTACATAAAGAGGATCAAGGAATCCATCAGAACCGCCAGAATCACCAAGGGAAATAGTACAAAGGGAGATGAGGGACTAGGATGGGGCAGAAAACAGATCTATGTTGTTTGTCCAGGATCACACAGCTAGCAAGTAAGGGTCACAGTCAAGACTAGAACTCAGACCCCTCATCTGAGAATTGTAGAATCTCTGAAGTAGAAGGTCTATCAGGGGCTATTTTGTACCCACTTGTATCTGAAAACCTGTAGTCATTACAACATACCTGACAAATGGTCATATGGTATCTGCCCAATGACATCCTGAATTCACCCCTCCCTGAGAATGTTATTGTCTGTACTTCAATGACCTTCCTCACAGGTCACTTTGTGAAGGAAAAAACCATGCAATATCTTGGCATTTTAATGTACTCATTGTGAGCCAACAGTGTGACATTGCAGGGAAACACATACCCGCACATGCAAAATTAATATGATTGTTATTTGGCTGGACGTGGAGAGACATGGCGTCATGATAGCCTGGCCATCCTACACCCTGGTCAGACCACCCCTGGAGCATCTCCTTTCCTTCTAAGCTATGCCTTTTAAATCGAGCACTGACCAGCTTTAGGACATACAGAGAACAATGGCCTGGGTAATGGAGCATCTTGATACCCTATCCCATGAAGATCATTGAGGTGAATGGGGCCGCTTGGGCTAGAGAACAAAAGACTTAGGGGAGACAAGATAACTATATTCATACAAAGGACTGTGATGGGTAAGAGACATTAGACTTACTCTGGTTGGACTCCAGAGGATAAGACTGGATGCACTGAATAGCAGTGGCAGAGAGACACAGTTAGGCCTCCTGTTAAAAACAAAAACCACAAGCTTCCTAATGATTAGAGCCATTCCAAAAGTAGACTGAGTTGCCTCTGGATGTAGTGACTTTACCCTCACTGTTTTATTCCAGACGATACTCTTTTTTGGATATAGGCTGTAGTAGCTGAGCTCTAAGGTACCTTTTAGACTTGGATATTCTTTATTCTTGTCATACTCACAGGCTATGAGCAAAGGCCACAAGCCAAGACTACAGTGGAGGAGGGGTGCATGAATTTTTGTTCACAGAGAATTGAGCACTCAAAAGCCTCTGAAGCTGCGATGTAACAAAGCACGGATTGATTCTCTGCTACTTGTGCTCATGTTGGCCTAATAATTAACTCCAAGAAAACACAGGAGCTCCACTAGCTAGCACTGCATCATCCATATGCAGAACTAGTGGTTACAACAAATGGAAAATTTTGAATGCTGTGGACATGTTCACTTACCTTGGCAATATACTTTCCAGGGATGTACACATAGATGATGAGGTTGATGCATGCTTTACCAGAGCTAGCTCAGTGTTTGGGAGGCTCTGAGAAAGTGTGGGAGAAAAGAGGTTGCCTACCAAACTAAAGGTCTATAGAGCTGTTTGCTGACCTCATTATGAAACCTGGACAGTCTAGCACCATGCCAGGAAACTGAATTCTATCCAAATTGTCTTAGGAAGATTATGAAGATCATCTGGCAAGATAAGGTACTGGATACTGAAGTCCTTTCTTGAGCTAAACTGCCAAGTCTTTAAACTCTACTACAGAGAGCACAACTCTAACAAGCTGGTCATGTTGTTTAAAAGCCAAATATCTATTTGCTCAAAAGATTATTTTACAGAGAACTCACACAAGGCAAGCACTCATATCAAGGTCAGAAGAAGCTATGTAAGGACACTCTCAAGATCTCCTTGAAGAACTTTGGAATCGATTGTATCACATGAGAGACACTGGCAAAGGCCTAGACAACATGGTGTGCCCATAACAAAGAAAACACTGTGCTCTATGAGCAAAGCAGAATTGGGTAGCTCAGAAGATCTGTGAGATGCACAAATTTAGAAACATCACGTGGACTATTTGTGCCCAACTTGTAGATCTTTCAGAGCTTGTATTGCTTTGAACAGTCCCAGTGGGACACACTGTACCTTAACTTCAACATAGTGATGTCATTTGGGTCCTCTTCAAGAACAAAGGACAACAATCAGAGTCACAGAATTATAGGGTCACCAGATGTCAGAAGAGAAAGGAACATTAGAACACAGAGCAAAGAATGCTAAAGCTAGAAAGTGGCCTTTCAGTTCATCTATTCTGATTCCATTTTATTTTTTAAAAAACGTTCTCTTTTCATTAGCTATTGCCAATGAATAAACACATTCTGTTATATGAAGGACAACGAAAAAGGTCATTGTGTATGTAACTGGGAACTTCTGTTGCATGCAATTTTTAAAATGTATATTGAATCTGACAAGGTAGTAACGACATTACCTTATCTTTTTGTTTTCTTCTGTGCATTTTTTGTTTTGTTGATTTTCTTTTTTTTTTCTCTGTAATTTCCCACTAACTTACCACCTCTTCCACCTCGTCACAATAAATAAAAGACCTCCCTTGTAATGAATAAAATAATCAAGCAAAAACAAACCAATGTAGTGGGCTTGTTTGAAAAATGCATGCTCCAGTGGAGCATTTGAATCAAGGGTTGAATTATTTCCTATTTATCCTATATATGGCTTGCTTTGTAGATACTTTTTGCATGTTGTCTCCTTCATTAGATCCTAAGCTCCTTGAGAGAAATGACTGCCTTTTGCCTCTTTTTGTCTCCCTAGGGATTAGCACAGTACCCAGCCCATGGCAGGTGCTTAAGAAATTTCTATCAATCCCCTCTAGCTTATCCCTCTTTGTGGAGAGTCACAAATTGTGCCTTTTGTTTTTCAGAAGGGTTGGATCAGTTCACAGCTCTTGGAAACCATGGTTGCCTGTTCTTCTTTGTCTTTTGTCATCTTTGACCATTTTGGTGTAAAACCTAAGAGCTGTTTTCATTATTAGCAGTGATTCAGAGCAGTCTCTCTTGTGGCTGTGACAGTTTGCATATCTTCTTTGGACAACTGCCTATTATTAATACAGCAAGGAGTAATCTTGAGAAAGGATATTGTGTGTGTGTGTGTGTGTGTGTGTGTGTGTGTGTGTGTGTGTGTGTGTGTGTGAGGGGGAATGTGTACCAAATGCCTCTCCTACTGCCTAGCACATAGTAGACACCAAATAAATGCTTATGTATTGATTGAATACATAAGAAAAACTTTTACCAATTTATTTGTGTTCTGATGCAGCAAATGACAAATCTAATAAGGTTTCTTTCATTTATTCACTAAAATCCACATGGACTTAATTTAAGCTTCTACATTAGGACTGTCTTAGAAATAGCACACCTTGTCATTTCTTTCAAGGTTCTCTGGGCTTAGCAATTACTAGAGTAGTTAAAGCTCAGTCCACATTAGTAATAAGCCTGCAAGGAACCACAATTAACTAGCTCTCTGTTCTTACCCTAAAGCAGTTCTGTTCATATTATTTTTCTGTACTTTCTAGCAGACTGAGTCTGGAACACTAAGGCATAGATAAGAGTCCTGGATAATTCGGTTGAGGTTTAAATAGCAATATTTCTGTCTTATTCCCTTTAATAGTCTAGGCATGGTAGCTGAAATAGGATCTTGGGCATTTCTGGGTATTAACCTCTTACTGTAAGCCCAGCCTAGGAGCAAGAATTGGGACCAGGTCACATACCTGATTTAGCTTCCAACCAAGAAGATGCACTATCTCAGGCCTGTCTCCCAGGGAAGCTCCATTTGAATGCTGGGAATTTAACAGACTTTGGGTCTTATCTTCAAGTGTAATCCTGGATGGGAGGAAAGCATTCCTAATGTTTCTCTGGATTTCTAGATTCTTTGGGGTTTTTTTTTGTTCCTTTCCTTACCATTCCTGAGGGAGTTATAGGGAGAGCTGGACTTAGTAGGGAACTTTAAAGTAAACACATCTGCCAGAAGTTTCAATTCCCTCATTTTGAGGAGGGAAACTGAGGCACAAGGTAAAAAACCAGCTTGATTAAATCACATAACCAGTGGCAGAAGTAGGATTCCATTTCAGGGGTCCTGACCCTAATTATAATTCTCTTTCCAGGGACACCTGTTGCCTCCCCCAACAACAACATTGCAATATTTTGGTCAAATTTGGTTCAGTCCCTCACTTGGGATGCCGGGGTGACATAGAAGAAAGAGAGAATCAGAAGACCTGGGGTCATGGGACACTACATTTAGGTCAAGACACTCTCTGCTCTGGGCATTTTCTCTGATTTCCCCCCACATGCCTAGAAAGCTCTCCCTTCTCCTCTCTGCCTTCTGGCTTTCTCCAAGTCCCAGCTAAAACCCCACCTTCCATAGAAAGCCTTTCCCAACCCTTCTTCTTTCCGCCAATTATTAACCGTTCTCTCCACTTTTTAACATTTAACATTTAACATTATTTAACATTCTCTCTGTTGATTATTTGCCATTCATCCTGCACAGAGCTCATTTGTACATAGCTGTTTGCACGTTGTATCCTAACTAGACTGGGAGACCTTTAAGGGCAGAGACTGGGCATTTACCTTCCTTTTTATCCTCAGAGCTTAAGACATGCCTGGAACATGGTAAGTACTTATAAATGTTAACTGACTAACTGGGACAGTAGAGATTACCTCCTCTGACCTCTTTATTTTGTAAAGGAGGGAAACAAGGCTCAGAAAGGGAGATTTACTTGTCCAGAGTCATATAGGGTGATAGAGAACTAATTTGGAATTCAAATCCTGGTCCCGAAACACCTCCCCTCCCCTGCCTCTTCCTCCTGCACACCAAGATCCTAGGCTCTTTCCATTATATTAACATGTGACTCCCTGTTCCAACACAGCTGAACATCCATGGGCAATACACTCATTTGAGCCTCACTATCTTCAGCTGTACAATGGATACAGCGAACGCATCCATTGCCCATTTCACAGGATTGAGGTGAGGGAAATGATGTAAACTGCCAATCCCCATAGAAATGAGAGCTGCCACCCTCCTGGTTCTTTTGGTGGAGGGGCTGACATCAGACACATTGGTCTGGGTAAATTGGAATGTTGCTTCCAGCTGCTAGTGGTAGGCTCAAACTTCCTGCTGGCCATATTCCTCACTTGCTTCCTGTCCCTGCTTCATATATATAGAACTCCTCAGATGTCATGTGTGCATGGGCAGCTTCCAGTGCTTTGCCCCACAGGACTGTGCCCCTGATGAGAAATTCTGCATGATTGCTGAAACTGGTAATGATTTTCCCCTTCTTCCATCCCCAGTTCTCCCTCCCCCTGTGCATGGTTGTCTTCAGGCCATCTCTGAGTTTTCACCAGGCAAATCTGTGCAGACAAGTGCATTCTCTGCCCCTGGGGAGATCCCCAAGCCCCCTCACAAATGGTCACCTCGTGGTGGTGGTGACAGTCATAGATCATGACACTCTGGAGCAGCACTTGCAGTGAGAGTCAAGAAGGTCTGGGTTCAAGTCCCAGTTTTACCCTCTTGTAACTGATTAACTTTAAGCAAGTGGGCCAGTGGGAAGCAGGAGGGGTGATATAAACCTGGAAGCTTCAGGGATGAGTCCACACACCTGCCACTTATCAACTGGGTGATCTTGTGCAAGACAGATAATGTCTGTGCACTCTAGTTTTCTCACCTATAAAACAAAGGGGTTGGACTAGATCAGAGGTGTCAAGCTTGAGGCCTGGAGGCTGAAATCAGGTCAGAACCATTAAAATGTAATTGGGAATGGTTTAACAAAATAAAAGGAGTAATACAATGATAAAGAGAGGTACAATAGCAAAAATAATACAATACAACATAGATAATGTGAATTTGTGATTTTCTAAGTCAATATGAGGGGCAGCTAGGTGGCACAGAGGATACAGCAGCAGGTCTGGAATCAGGAAGATTGGAAATCAAACTGGCCTCAGACACTTACTAGCTGCGTGACCCCAGACAAGCCAGTTAGTCCCTATTTGCCTCAGTTCTCAAATGTAAAATGGGGGATAGGGAGGAGAAATAAGCGTTAAGATAGAACCTACTGTGTTCCAGGCACTGTGCAAAGCTAAGCACTTCACAAATATTTATCTCATTTGATCCTCACAGCAATTCTGTGAGAGAGGTGCTATTATTATGCCCATTTTACAGTTGTGGAAACTGAGGTGGGAAAAGAATGAGCTAGTCCCCAAGTTCATGGCAGGATTTAGGGCCAAGTCATCAAGAACACTACTATAGAATGATGTCGTTTGATACCATGGTATGAAGGCTGTTCCTAGAGAGCAGAAAAACCCAGATCTAGGAGACCCCAGGGCCTGGAGACTCAGCTCTGACTCCTGACCCCTGACCCAATGTGGGACCTTGGATTTGTCTCTTTCCTTCTCTATCCCTCAGTATCCATTGCTTTTGAGTGAAGGGACAAGGGACCAGACTAAATTATTTCTGAGATTCTCTCTGACATTGGCTTTCTGTATTGAAGGGCCTTTCTGGGAAATGTAGCCCAGTGTAGACAACAGAGAACTGCCAGTAGAGTCCTGTCTCTGCCACCTGCTAGTTGGGGGACCATGTGCAAGTCTTTTGTCCTCTGAGTCCCCAAGACAACTCTTTAGACTAAAAGTACTAGGGGGTTATTGGTCTGTATCAGTGAAAAGAATTCCCATACTGGGAGTTCCCCCACTCCAATGAAATCACAAGTCTGGAATCCATGGAACCCAGACAAAATTTCCATGTCTAGTACTCTGTTTTCAGGGTACTTCCAGCTCTGACGTTTAGGTACTCTTCTATGGCACCTGGTGACTCTGGCATTCTATGATCTAAACTCCTGCACCTCTCTGACAGGCATCTATATAGTAAGGTCCCTCCCAGCCCTGTCATTCTATGTCCTAAGGTCTCTCTCATCCCTGACAGTCATCTATGTTCTAAGGCTCCTCCCAGCCCTGACAGTCCATGTTCTAAGGTCCCTCCCATCTCTGACAGTCATCCATGTTCTAAGTTCCCTCCCAGTTCTGTCATTCTATGTCCTAAGGTCTCTCTCATCCCTGACAGTCATCTATGTTCTAAGGTCCCTCTCAGCCCTGACAGTCTATGTTCTGCAGTCTATATTCTAAGGTCCTTCTTATCTCTGACTTTCTATATTATAAGGTCCTTCCTAGCACTGGTGTTCTTAGAGTCTGTCAGTGCTTAGTCTGGGGTATATTTTAGATACAGCAGACTGTGTGCCTCTCCTTTCAGAAACATTATACTAGAAAATGGCACCAAAAAAGATTTTATACAAATCAAAGCAGATTGCTTGTCATGTGTGAAAATAACAGAATTCTAAGGATGATTTTCAATTGTTTTTTTTTCTTTTCCATTTTAACATCCAAGACGAGGGAAACACTTACCGTGTGATCAAGTACTGTTCAATCACATGCCCGTTTATGGACAAGTTCCATGGAAGAACTGCTGAGGACTGGTACATTGCCTGCTGTGCCCAGGATTTATGCAATTATAAAAAACTGGCTAATGGGCACAGGCTTTGTGCTAGTTTCCTAGTGGTGGCAATGGCATTCATGGCAAGTTTCCTTGGGACCCTCAGGATAGGACTGTGATAGATTGGGATAGAACTGTGACTTCTGAGACCATGGCCATACCATGACTGTCTCAATAAGAAATTCTCACCCATGTAGTCCCATTAATCTTCTGGAAAGGAGCTACCCAGGGTCCTGAAAGTCCTTTCCATACCTCCAGAGAGCCAAGGTAGGCTCTCTTCCCTGGTTTATGTTCTTTGTGTTTCTTTGAGATGTATAGAAAATGTTAAATAAATGCTTGCTTGTATTATTATTATTAATAGTAACCATAATAATAAGAATTTTCATTGCCATTTGGTCCTTATTTTTTTTTGGGGGGGGTGTTCTGTTTTCTTAAAATGTGGTATTCTAGGATTCAAAGTCATGTAGCATCCCTGGGAAATTCTTATCAAACAAGATACTAGAAAGAAAACCCTTTATAAACTATGCCAAGTATTATTAGCTATAAGATTGCAAGCTCTGTGAGGACAGGAAGTATATCTCAGCTCAATTTTTTATCTCCCCTAATGTCCAACACTGTAACCTTCACAAAGCAGGTTCATAATAAATGTGCTCAAATTATATTGAAAAATGGCCAGACCCAGCCAGGAAACTGGCCATCCCAAGAAATCTAATACTGAGTCATTAAGTCCCTGGAATTCTGTCAGGGGACTTTGCTTCTCTGGTTAACCCTTAGAGATATGTCTACTCAATTTCTGATTCAACTGAATGCTTTAATACCTAGTTTCACTTGGGACCTTCTCCCACTAGTCACCAGGTGTCTCCAGCAGCAAGTACGAGGTGTATGCCTGGTCCCTTAGCCCAAAGGTAGCCACCCCTTACTTTGGCTGCAGGATTTGGGGAGCAAAATCCCTTCTACCACATAGCATTGCCCCTGTCCTAAATAACTCCCCTCACAAATGGAGATTTCTAAAAGTAAAGGGACGTAAGGCAACTTTACAAAGGCAAAAACCAGAAATCAGAGGAGGTAACTCAAACCTGGTCCTTTAGAACCTTTATCCCCGTGAGGGAAACAAATAATAAAGAAGAAATAATTTTAAAAAGAGGCAAATTTTAGATTATTCTGGGAAGGGAAGAGAAGTAATTAGGAGAAGGAAGCAAAGAAAAATTCTTAGAAAAGGGTCAGTAAACATTTGCTGAGTACCTACTATGTGCCAGCCAGATGGCTTAGTGGATAGAGCACCAGGCCTGGAGTCAGAAAGGCCTGAGTTCAAAACCAGTTTCAGATACTCACTAGCTATGTGACCTTGGGCAGGTCACTTAATTTTTTTTGCCTTTTTTTGGGGGGAGGGCAATTGGTGTTAAGCGGCTTGCCCAAGGTCACACAGCTAGTTTGTGTGTTAAGTATCTGAGGCAAAATTTGAACTCAGATCCTCCTGACTCCAACGCCAGTGCTCTATTCACTGTGCCATATAGCTGCCCCTAGGTCACTTAATTTTTGTTTGCCTTAATTCACTGGAGAAGGAAATGGCAAACCATTTCAGTATCTTTGTGAGAAAAACTCTCACAGAGTCATGAAAAGTCGGACGTGACTAGACAACTGAACAACAACAAATGTTCCAGCCATTGTGCTAAGTGTTGGGGAGACCAAAAGAGGCGAAAGACCATCCCTATTCTCTAAGTGTTCATAGTCTGCATGTGATGAGCTTTTCCAAGAGGAGGCATGATGTTCCTGGAACTGAAACCAATCACAATCCCTGATGAAAAATAGTTATTCATTAAACACCTATTATGTGCCAGAAACTTGGCTAAACAATGAGAATATGAAGACAAAAATGAGCTCATCCCTGCCTTACATACTATGGAGAGGGTGTGAGAGGGAGAGGAGAGATAGAAAACAAGCACCTATATAAATGTGCAAACAACAAGATGTGTGCAGGATCAATGAGAGACAGAGGGAAGGCACTGGGATTAAGAAAGGTCAAAAAAGGCATTTTGTAGAAGAAGGTGGAATTTTAGCTGGAATTTGAAGGAAGGGTTGGCCAGGGGCTGAGATGAGGGAAAGAGTGCCAAACTCATTGAAGTTGGGAGACAGAGTGTCTTAAGTGAGGAAAATCAAGGAGACCAGTGTTCTTGGATCATAGAATAGTCTCCTTGGGGAGAATGTGGTGTAAGAAGACTGGAATGTTGCAGAGCAGGACTGGGGGTGTATATTAACAAGCACCCTAGCACATCCAGGATGGCCTGGTTCTTTTGATCTGTTTATAAAGGAAAAACAGTTTTAAAGGGGTTACAGAGAAACATGTGAGTATAGAAAATACAAGCAGAGAAGTTAAGCACAAAGACCAACAGACAGGGCAGAAGAGGGAACCCCAGAGCTTTGAATGCCAAACAGAGGTATTATAAAATTAAAAGAATATTATTAAAAATAAGTTGGTAGAGAAAGAAAATTTTAACTGATCTCTTTACTGAATGGGGAAAGATAAGAGCAGGGGAAATATATCATTAAATAAAGACAAGGAAAAATATTTATTTTATACAAAATCAGAGAACTTGGGGATTGGTAGACAGAGTGAGGAAGGAGGAGAACCACTGGGATTATAGTAGCATTAAAATAATTTAACAAAATAGATATAAAATACAGACTTAAGGAAAGGAGATTAAAAAATGCTAAAGAAGTAAATACAAATCTAACAATTGCAACTTTTAAGTGTCAAAAGATTCTAAATAATCAAATAAAACAATCTAGAGACAGAAGGGATAAGAAAATGAACCCAACAAGGAGGCTTAGACCAGAGACAAATATTAAAATTAAACAGACCTACAGAATGAAAATGAGAATGTGGAAAAATGAGAAAGGTGGATTCAATGAATCCCCAAACTTCATGCTTTCAGACAAAACAAAAATAAAAAAATTTCACTATCAAGATCTGGCAAGCCATTGGTCAAAAAGCATTTATTTAGTAGTCAGTAGTCAATAAGCATTAATTATTTACTATGTGCCAGGCACTGTACTAAATTCTGTAGATACAAATAAGACAAAGAAAGACGGCCTCTGTCTTCTGGAATCAACAATCTAATTGTGGGAGGGGAGATGATAAATAAAAGGGAGCTGAAAAGGTGGGAGGGAAGGACCTGGGGGTACCCAGCCTTCCCAGGCCAGGACTAGATGCTTGAATGAATTTACCTGCAAAGTTCTGAACCCTCTGAAAACGAAGACTTTGGGAGGGGTTCATTGCTCCACCCTCTGATCAAAAGGGAGAGGTCACCAGGGATGCTGAAAATCAAGATGATGAGATTTCAAGTGATGAGCATATCCAGGGAGAGGCATGATGCTGGCAGAGTCAAAACCAAACACAGCCCCTGATGGACAATTAAGAGTATTTGTTAAGTGGGTATTGTGTGCCAAATACTTTGCTAAGAAATGAAGAGTCAAACACAAAAGTGAAATTATTTCTGCCTCTGAGAGTGCCTGTTCTTTGGGGAGGGGGAAGAAACACACACACATATTTGCAGAATAAATACAAAATGAATACAAGTAAAAAGGAAAGAACAAGTGTGTTGTTGGAGGTAAGCAGAGGGGCCTGTACAAAGATGTGGAAGTGGGAAATAGAGTGTTACTATGCGAGAACAAGAATAGACCAGGATCACAGAATCTATGGACAGTAGTGCTATATGAGACATTGGAAAGGTAGAAAGTGGCCAAGTTGTGAAGAGTTTCAAATGGCCAATAGAGGGTGTTAGATTTGATCTTAGAGGCAATAAAGAGCCACCGGTATTTTTTGAATGAGAGCAGCCCTACTCTTTTTCTCCCTTGCTCTCTCTTTTCCTCTCTTTCTTCTCTCTCTCTCTCTCTCTCTCTCTCTCTCTCTCTCTCTCTCTCTCTGTCTGTCTGTCTCTCTCTGTCTCTCTCTCTGTCTTTCTCTGTCTCTCTGTCTCTCCCTCTCTCTCTCTCTGTCTCTCCCTCTCTCTCTTTCTCCTTCTCTCTTCCTCTCTCTCTCCCTCTCTCTCTCTCTCTCTTTTCTCTCTCTCTCTCTCTCTCTCTCTCTCTCTCTCTCTGTCTTTGTCTCTCTGTCTCTGTATCTCTCTGTCTCTCTGTCTGTCTCTCTCTGTCTCTTTCTCTGTCTCTGTCTCTCTCTCTGTCTCTCTCTCTGCCTCTCTCTTTCTGTCTCTGTCTCTGTCTCTCCTGGTGAAGGTGGCAGACTAGAAACTAGGAGGAGAGAATGGGAAAGGACCTTAGAGACCCTTCAAGTTCAAGATGTTCCTGTGGCAGAGGAGATGCAAGTTAGAGATGCAGACTATGAAAACCCTGAAGCTTCAATCCCAGGACTGGAAAAAAAAATGAAGGCTGGGAGGAGACATCCGAGCATTTCTTCTGTCCACCTCTAGTCCCACGCTCTCAGTCTTATACTTAAGGAAACTGAGGCCCAGAGACACTAAGCTATTGGTCCACAGTCATACAGCTAGGAGGTGGCAAATCAAGTCTTGAACCCTGATCTTTTGGACTCCAAGTGCAGGGTTCTTTCTACTGTCTCATAATAGGAACAAATTGGTGAATAGATAAATGGATGGATGAAAAAATATACATAATATTAATTTCACATATATGTGAAGCTCTGTGCTGAGGACTGGGTATACAAATTTCAGGAAGTTTACATTCAAAATCAGAATGAAATTATGTGAAAGAGACTAGTGCTCTGGAAGGGTCTGGTAAATCCCAAGAATAGTGAACAGAGAGACAAAAATACAAATAATATCTAGCATTTATATGTAGGAGGCAGCAAGATAGCTCAGTGAATAGAGCTCTGGGCCTAGATTCAGGAAGATCTGAGTTAAAATCCAGCTTCAGACACTCATTAGCTATGTGACCGTGGGAAAGTCACTTAACCCTGTTTGCCTAATCCACTGGAGAAGGAAACAGCAAACTAATATTTTTTGCCAAGAAAACTCCATACAGAGCTACAAAGAGTTGGATAGATAGATGATAGAAAGAGAAAGAGATAGATAATAGGTCAGAGAAAGACAGATAGGGATAGATGGATGGGTAGATGATAGAAAGACAGGAAGAGAGACAGGGATAGATGGAGGGAATGGAAAGGGAGGGGGAAAGATGGATGGATGGATAGGTGTTAGAGAAAGAGAGATAGGGATGAATGGATAGATAAAGCACTTACTATGTGTCAGGCACTTTGTGAAAAGATAAACATGCAAGCTAACAAGTCCCCCCCTGCCCTGGAGAGACAGTACCTAAAAGGAACCTGGAAGGGGTGTATGTGTGAGGTGGGAGAGGTTTGGAAAGGACTGACCATACACCATAGTAGTGGTATGAAGCTGGTGTCTGGGAAGTGAGGTGGAGACCTGGATTTGGGGGAGGTAAGGAGAAAGCAGGGTAGCTCATTGGGCTATTGATCAACACACCATTTCCAGGAGTGGTTTCTGTGATTTAAATACTAATTCCAAATTAAGGGGTAGAAAGTGGGAAGTGGACTGGACCTAATACACATGATGGCATGGTAGAAAGATGGCCAACCCAATGGAGAGAGTCCGTGGCCAGCTGTATCAATCCATAAGCATTTATTAAGTCTGCTATGTGCAGGGACCTGAGTGCTATTCTCACCCATCAGGGTTCTTAGAGATGCCTCCTTTTCCTACCTATAGTTCTCATGTGGCATTTTTCTTCTTCTTTTAATTTTATTTTACTTTAAATTCCAAATTCTCTTCCTTCCCTCACCTCCTCCTCTACCCTTTGAGAAGTCAAGAAATACACAAGTCATCATGTCTTTTCAAGACACTACTGAATCCTAGCTTCTGGACTCACCCAGTCAACCCCCTTTGGCCAGTGGATTCACAGGCTTTAGAGGAAAAAGGATCACCGGAAAGTTACATGAACTCTAAGGCCCCTTCTGAGACTTGATAGTTCTAGTAATGCAGAGATGGAATGGGAGGGAAGATGGGGTATTCTCATTTGAGTGTGTGTGTGTGGGGGGGGTGATTCTCAGCAGAAGGCTGTCCCAAGCCTTCGAAGCTTAGCTTCCCATGCCCTCCCTGCTCAGGGCCTACCCTTCCTTTGAAGCCCTCTCTCTCTCCTTACTATTTTCCTTCTTGATCTGTTGAATGCTTTCTTTGGGTTATTGCTAGTCAGTCTATTGTCAGCTCCAAGAAAGCTGGTTTTCTATAGACCAATGCAGCCTCATTTAGAAATACTGAATCTATCTTTCCTTGATAGACTGAAGATTAGGGAAAATGAAGCCTTGGATGATTTTCCTGATTTTTCCTGTTCTGTATGTAAAGTGTGAGAGCATGAAGCAAGATTTTTTTTGGATTAACCAGGTGAGAATCTAGAGCAAAGAATAGAGATGGATGAGACCCTTGGAACATAGAATGTAGAGTTAGGAGGGAGTCATAAAACAGA
This sequence comes from Gymnobelideus leadbeateri, assembly GCA_011680675.1. Lineage (NCBI taxonomy): Eukaryota > Metazoa > Chordata > Mammalia > Diprotodontia > Petauridae > Gymnobelideus > Gymnobelideus leadbeateri. The sequence goes on along the minus strand of WOXC01010670.1, from coordinate 31,682 downwards.
GAATTTCATACCTGGGAGAAACCTTAGAAAACAAAATGTCCAGCCTGGAAAAAACCATGAGCATTTTAGAACAAAACTTTACAGCATAGAATATCAGGGTTGGGAGGAACTTTACAACTGAGAATGTCTGGCCTGAAAAGGTCTTTAGAATATTGAATGTTGGAGCTAGGAGGAGCCTTAGAACATATCTATAAAGCTAGAAGGAACTTTAGGACATAGTATGTTGGAGCTAAGAGGGAACCTTAGAACACAGAACGTCTCAGAGGAGAGAGACCTTAGAATGTAGAACGGTCAAGCTAGAAGGGGCCATACTGTGTTCTTAGGATCTACCCAGTTCTGACATCTTGTGATTTTTTTTTTTTTTTTTTAGATTACTGAATACTTTTATTCTGCACATAGAAGCCACTAAGGATCTGGCCTGGGGGCTCATCGGGGCTGCATCACAAGTGTATGGCTTCACACATCAGCACCAGGGATGGGGGTGAAAACAGGTCATTCTATCCCAGTCACAGGATGACAATGGTCTGCTGACAGAGCCAGATGATCAGGAAGTTTCTGGTGTAAGACAGTTCTAACGAAGCAGTGAAAACATCACAGAAAGGTGGAGGGGAGAGGGAGGTTAAGCAGCAGAGGCCCCTGACCCCAAAACAAAACTGATCTAGTACTCATGGCTGCCCATTCTTAGGACAGGAGCTTCTACAGAGGTGCCTGGCGCCTCCTGGCCACAGAGCTTACTTGGCCTGAGGGTTTCTGAAGTTCCGTCCAGCATATTTAGCCTTGCTGCCCAGCTCTTCCTCAATTCTAAGAAGCTGGTTATACTTGGCCAGACGCTCAGATCGGCAAGGGGCACCAGTCTTGATCTGCCCAGTGCAGAGACCCACCACCAGGTCTGCAATGAAGGTATCTTCAGTCTCCCCAGAACGATGGGAAACCATTACTCCCCACCCATTGGACTGGGCCAGCTTGCACGCCCGGAGAGATTCAGTCACAGAGCCAATCTGGTTCACTTTGAGTAGGAGGCAGTTGCAGGCTTTCTCATTCACAGCCTTTTCAATGCACTTGGGATTGGTCACTGTGAGGTCATCCCCTACCACCTGGATGCCTGTGGTAGCAGTGAAGTTCTTCCAAGCTTCCCAATCATCCTGGTCAAAAGGATCTTCAATAGACACCACTGGATAGTTCTTGATGAAGTCCTTGTAGAGGTCTCCAAGCTCAGAAGGGGAGATGTATCTGTTGGGATCATCAGGAAACTTGAAGTCCAAGTCATATTTCCCAGATCGGAAGAATTCTGAGGCAGCAACATCCATTCCAATTATGACCTTATCAGTATAGCCAGCCTTACTAATAGCATCCTTTAGCAGGTCCAGAGCTTCTTTATTCTCCAGGATGTTTGGAGCAAAGCCGCCCTCATCCCCCACGTTGGTGGTGTCCTGTCCATATTTCTGCTTAATCACACTCTTCAGATTGTGGTAGACTTCAGCTCCAATGTGCATGGCCTCCTTAAAGTTTGCTGCTCCAACAGGGAGGATCATGAACTCCTGCATGGCCAGCTTGTTACCAGCATGGGAGCCACCATTGATCACATTGAAGGCTGGAACTGGCAGGATGACTTCATTATTGCCTGCAAGGTCAGCAATATGGCGGTACAGGGAGACACCTTTCTCAGCAGCTCCGGCCTTACAAACAGCCAGAGACACTCCCAATATGGCATTTGCACCAAATTTAGATTTATTCTCAGTGCCATCCATCTCTATCATTAATTTGTCAATCTTCTCCTGCTCCACAACATTCAGTTTCTTGCTAATCAGGGTCGGGGAAATAGTTTTATTGATGTGCTCAACTGCTTTTGAGACACCTTTCCCCATGTATCGGGTCTTATCATTGTCTCGGAGTTCCAAGGCTTCATGGATACCAGTAGAAGCACCGCTGGGCACAGCAGCTCGGAACTGACCTTTTTCAGTGTAGAGATCAACTTCAACAGTGGGGTTTCCACGAGAGTCGAAGATCTCTCTTGCCTGGATCTTCAAAATAGACATGTTGAGTTTCTGGTTGGGGGTTCCTCCGCTGGGCTCAGAGAACAGAGGCCGAGGGCTGACATCTTGTGATTTGAATGGATCAGCTTCAGATCCAGTCCCAAGTCCAAGGGACTAAATCCAACAGCCTGAGATGTGTCATATTTTCTCGTTCACAGTTTCACCCCTCAAGAGTAATGCTTGTGCTCAGACTAACTCCTATGGCTGCCAAGAGCCTTTTGTGTGTGATCTGAGGGACAGCTTTTGCCCCATCACTGAACTTAGTAAGTGACCCCACCCTTGACCATCCAGAGTGTCTGGGGGTACTATCAACCAGGGCCAGGCTCAAGGAGGAGGAGAAGGAGGGGATGAAGGAGGAAGAGGAGGAGGAGGAAGAGGAGGAGGAGGAGGAGTGTGAGAATCCTCTGAAACTAGCCTGTATTGAAAACATTCAGGACAGAGACAACCTGGGGCATCAGACCCTGTGATGAAATAGAAACAGGAGGCACTTTTCAGAGAGGCCTTTGTAGACAAGTGATAGCTAACTTCAAATATTTGAAGAATTATTATTTCAAAGAGGGATTAAACTAGTTCTGCTTAGACCAAAACTAGAAGTCATAGGGAGACCAACTGATGTAATAACAATAATCAGTTTAAGGATAATATTGCCATCTCACTTTCACAGAGCACTCTAAGTTTGACAAAGCTTTTTATAGACTTTATCTCATTTGATCTTTACAATCACCCTGGTAAGAATAGATGCTACTGTTATCCTGTTTTACAGGTGAATGGGATGGCTCAGCAGGGAATGCATTACACAGCACCAGAGGTCTCCGGCTGGACGACCGCTTGTCAGGGCTGTCTTCAATCCTGATCAACTCAAGTTGAACAAGATGCCCTTTGGTGCCCCTTTTCAGATTCAGTGATAGTGGAGATTTTTATGTTCTTTTTTTGCTCCCAGCTAAGATTTATTTTGGGGCAGCTAGGAGGTACAGTGGATAGAGTGTTCATCTTCATGAGTTCAAATCTGGCCTCAGACACATATTAACTGTGTGACCCTGAGCAAGTCCCTTAACCCTGTTTGCTTCCGTTTCCCCATCTGTAAGATGAGCTAGAGGATAAAATGGCAAATCACAGTGTCTTTGCCAAGAAAACCTCAAATGGGGTCATTAAGAATCACATGTGACTGAAAAAGGGCTGAACAGGAAGATTTATTTTGTATTAAAACTCTTTTCTTCTCTTCAGTTCTAACTCTCCAGTTTTTCAAGGTGTAGAAATGTGTCAGAGACAGTCAAGGATGACATATGGAGAAAGAAACCTTCATTCTACCTTTTATCCATTTATCTCCATTCCAACTGTGGCACCTATGAACCACTTACATTTAAGGCCCTGTTCCAGGCTGACACTGAGGGAATACAAAAATGATTGGAATATAAGTTTAGAGCTTCAAAAGCTCTTAGAGGTCTGCTCATCTTCTTAGATCCCTTCTTACAAATGATATAACTGAGAACTGCCAGTGAAAATGGGTTTTCAAGATTACACGGTAATATGCGACAAATTAAAAGGCCATGTCAGGATGCCTTGGACCTTTCCCCCTGCCCCCCCAGATTCTGTGTCAGGAGACTAGAGTTTGAGTGAAGACTCTGACATGCTTAATCAACCTGCTAACCTCTCAGGCCATTTTGGCATCTGTAAAATAAGGGAATTAGTGCTAACTGGATGTCTCTTCCAATTCTAGGTCTTGCAAGCCTATGTGTTGGTCATCTGTGCTCTGTTCTAGATTTTACAGACAAATACATATATATGCATACACATATACATATCCAATGCACACATGTATACCTATACATATATACATACACATGTGTATACACATGTATAAATACATGCGTGTATATATACATATATAACAGAGACAAAGTGTATTGTATATATATACACACACATATATATGAATACATATAACATATAATATATTATATCATATATACTTATATATAAAGAGACAGAGACAGAGAGAGAAAGGGATAGAGAGAGATAAGCTCTACAAGTTTTCCTTGCAGATGTGTATCATAATCTGGGCAAAAACATTCTTCACCTGCTTGTTCTTCCCTCTGTAGCAGGCCAGGCTTAACATTTTTTTAAGTGTTTATTGATCTCTTCTAGTATGTTCCCTTCCATTTCAAGCATCATCTTTTACATGGAGTCTTTCCTAATCCCCCCAACAGCTAGTGCTCTCCCTCACAAAATTACCTTGTATTTAATTATTTTGTGTATGTTGTATTTATTCACTTTATATTTGTGGTATGTTTTCAGGAGTATGCTGGTACTCCAGCTCTACCAAAAAAAATTATGAGTGACATATTTTTAAATTTAATCTGCATTATTAACATTTTTCTCCATTCCTTTCTTAAGTCTAGTTAATTAGCAAAACAGCAAATCAAGGCCGAATTTGTCAGGTTTTCTGACTGATAAGGTTCCTAGTTTCAAACTGAATATTTAACAATCTGTGCAGTATGAGTTTATGTATGTTTATATGTGTACTCATCTCCGCCATTAGAATGTGAGATCCTTACAGAGATTACAAAGATTCTCTGCGCTTGTAAATCCAGTGCTTGGCACATGAGAATAATTGGTGTTGTTGTTTGATTGGTTGATTCCAGGGCTTGATGCAACCAGCACTGTGTCACCCGCAAACCAGAGCACCTGGAGAACTGCACCATCCACAGAGAAACCCTGAATCTGGATTGACTCTGCTTTGAATCTCCTTCACCCTCCCAGTGGGGGACACCAAACTTTGGTGTGCATTCAGCTCTCTGTGCTAAGCCTCACCTCATGGTTAGGATTACAGTGGTCATAGAACAGATTATTTCTGTTGTTAAATCTTCCAAGGAATACTGAGTGATACTTCATATAAATAAGAGACACTTTGTGAGAAGAGTTTTTAAAGCAGTGTGTTACTCTACCAAATCAAATGTATTTTTACCCTAATTGACAATTAGTACAATTAGATCTTATTATATTCTTGTGCACCTTTTAGTCAAATGCAGGACAGTAAAGATAGACTGCAGTGTTGAATATCTCTTGTGAAAGCCTGCCTAACGACCTATCCAAATGTGTCCTCTACTCATGTATAGTTGACTCACACAAAGACTTTGTACAGGCTAGGAGTTGTTAGCATTTTCTTGGTTGCCTCTTTGCGGTATTAATAAGGAACTGATATTTATTCTACCCACGTCCCACTCCTTTGATATCTCCCCATCCTTCAGATCCCTTGTATATCAACTCCTTAGCACTCTCATAACTGTGACCCCACCACAGATCTCCTCCCCCTACCCTTGGTCTAATCTAGCTGCTTTCCCCTCCCTTGTTCTCTTTAATACTGTTTCCACTTTTCTTATTAGCACACCTGGGATTGTGATATTAGGGCCTAAGTGCCATGGTCCCACTTGTTGTTGAAGACATTCTCTACAGATCTTTTACATTGTACTTCTTTTTGGGGGTGCCTGTAAATGCCCTTTGTTGTTGTTCTTGCCATTTAGTAGTGTATAACTCTCCATGACCCTGTGGATCATACTGTCCATGGAGTTTTCTTGGCAAAGATACTGGAGTAGTTTGCCATTTCCTTTTCCAGTGGATTAGGACAGAGGTTAAGTGACTGTCCAAGATCACACAGCTAGTAAGTGTCTGAGGCCAGATTTGAGCTCTTGAAGATAAACCTTCCAGACTCCAGGCCCAGCACTCTATCCACCTTACCTCCTAGGTGCCCAAAGATCAATTAGCAAATATTATAATATGAATGAAAGTGGGCCATGAGTTTCTGAAGAAAGGCAGCATCCTTAGGACACCCCAGAAATCATGGATCAACAATAGGAAACTCTAGAATATTTCAAAAGGGAAATATAATTCTCCAGAATAAAAATTAGTGGTACACATATATATGTATATATGAAATTAGAGTTTTCAATGAAACAAATTATCAGAATAGAAAAAAAATCCATGATGGAGAATATCTATAAAGAAACCAAAGCTATGAGAAAAGGATGCAACACAAAATTACTGAATTTAGCTCTAAACGACTAATCCCAGTACTGGGCCATCTACTGTTGCCTTGACCTTTGTCTTGCCACTGGACTCCAATGACTGGAGAAGAGGGTGAGGCTGATGACTTTGCCCATTTCTGCCTCACTTAAATCCAATTCATGCTCAAGTCAAGACATCACCTTGTGATCTCATTGGTCTTTTTCAAGAAGGAAGCACAAAGAACAACAGCAACAATCCCAGCACAGCCATAGATGTTGCCCTGTGTCCTTTTTATCCCCTTGATAGTACTTCCTTGTTCTTTCTGTTGCCTGTCAATATGAATTTCTTAACAAAATAAAACCCAAATCAACTTCATCAGCAACAACAAAAAACCCTCACACGAATAACTGATTTGATTTGCAATACAGAATCTTGATTCTCCATGCTCTTGTGGGGGAGCTATGATCGTCAAGTTATCTCTGTGTACCCTGTCCTCAAGGTGAGTTATTTTCAGTTGTAGAGAATTCGTAGCATCTTTTAACGTTGTTGCCTTTTGCATCTCTTATCAATCAATTAACCAGCAAGCATTTATTAATCATCTGTTGTGTTCAAGACCCTGTGCCAGGCATTGGGTTAGAAAAACAAAGCCAAACACTTCCTGATCTAACAGAATTTGCTTCCTGTCAATAAAAATGAGCTATACATATATGAGTTTGTAAAAAAAAAAATAATCAAAAGAGATACGAGGTGATCAGGGAGGAGAGACAGCTGCAATGATCAGGAAAGGCCTTGTGTGCTAAGTGGGGCTTGAACCAAGTCTCCAAAGGAACAAGGAATCCTAAGATAAGGGAGTACTTGGGGGGAAAACAGAGGCAAAATCGTGAAGATGGGATGGAATGCTATGGATAAGGAACCATTAAAAAGCCAGACAAGATGGTAGATTACATGAAGGGGTGTAATGTGTCTAGAAAAGTAGGTCAGGGCTAGTTTGTGAGGGGCTTTAAGTGCCTAAAGGAGACATTTATATTTTATCCTAGAGCTAGTAGGGAGTCACCAAAGTTTGTTGAGATGGAGAATGAAAAGGTCACACTGTGCTTAAGGAAAATCACTTGGGTGGCTATGTGGAGGATGAATTGATGAACTGAAATTGGGTGAGACTTAAGGTAGTTAGTAAAAATTATTTGAAGGTTATTGTAATAGTTCAGGTAAGAACTGATGAAGGCCTGAATTAAGCTGGTAGATTTGTGGGTGGAGAGAAGAAAATGGATCTTGAGATGCTGGCAGGTAAAAATAAACCTAGGAAGGAGGAAATCACAAAACATAGATAATTTTCATTATGTGAAATTGAAAGAGTTTGCGGAAATACAACCAATGCAGTTAGGATAAGACAGGTAATCACTTATTTGGGAGAGAAATTATTTGCATTTATTATCTCCGGTTTTATTCTTATATCCAATATTTATGTATATAGTATATATATATGTACATATATTTGGAATTAACATAAACATACAAGATCAAGATGCATTCTTCAATAAATAAATGGTAAAAGGAGGTGAATAATTTTCAAATGAATTAAAAACAATAGTATTAATGACTACATGAAAGATTGCTCAAGTTACTAATAATAAGATAAATATGAATCAAAAGAAGGTGGTTTCACATCATATCTTGCAAATTTGTAAAGATGGTTCAAAGTGGGAATATTCAGTACTGGAGGGTCAGTGGGAAGAGGACCCAGTAATACCCTTTTGGAAGAGCTATGGACTGGTTTAACCATTCTCAAATGCACTTTGGAATTATGTTGAAAGAGTAACGAAAATATCCCTAAATGTTGACCTACAGATCCCATTGTGAGGCAAATAACTCAAGGAGGTCAAAGATGGAAAACAAAAAGATAGTCCTATATATGCCACAAAATTTATAGTAGTACTTTTCATTCTATCAAAGAAACAAAGGTGTCTGTGGCTTGTGGAATAGATAAACAAGAAACATAAGAAATACATATGAAGGGGCAGCTAGGTGGCACAGTAAATAGAACACTGGCCCTGGAGTCAGGAGGACCTGAGTTCAAATCCTGCCTAAGACACTTAACACTTACTAGCCGTTTTACCTTGGGAAAGTCACTTAACCCTAATTACCCTGCCTTCCCCCCTCCAAAATGAAAAAAAAAATACATGTGAAGACTTCAGAGAAACATGGGAAGACATATAAGAACTGATCCAGAGAAAAACAAGGAAGACCAGGAAGACAGTCTATACAATTACTACAACAATGTGTAGCCAGTCTGCTGAGGATGCCTGATGGAGGCATCCATCTCCTCCTCACTTCACTGTAGGTGAAATATATCCTTTCACTGCTTCCTTTCCTTTCCTTCCTTCCTATCTTGTGCTTTCCTATATGGCAGTTGCCCTTGCCCACTCTTTCTCTCTCCCAGCTCCACATGGATTTTCCTTCATCTCTGTGGCTCTTCTGTGTCTCTCACCAATACCTTTGAGTCTCCCTCCCTTACTCACTGACCTGACTCACTCACAATCACAAAAATTACTCCAAATCACTAATAATCAGAGAAATTTAAATAAAAATTATTTTGAGGTTTTATCTATCACTCAGCAACACAGCACTGCAAAGCTGATAAAAAGGAATAAAGATGAGAGGCCAGTTGTCAGATGTGGCATGTGAACCAACAAGTTTCTGAGCTCCTGGGACTCTTTACAAAAGGAGAAAAAACAGAGAATTCCCCAGGTAGGGAGTTTCACAAATGGACCTAAAGCCCCCAGCTCTTCTGAGTAAGTAGGTCTGCTACAAGAAAAAGCATTGTTGGTGGTGGTGTTGGTAGTGGTGTTAGTGTGTCATTCAACCGTAACTCTTCATGGATATAGTCCATGAGGTTTTCTTGACAAAGATACTAGAATGGTTTGCCATTTCCTTCTCTAGCATTTTATAAAGGAGGAACTGAGGCAAATAAGCGTTAAGTTACTTGTCTAGGATCAAACAGCTAGTAAGTGTCTGAGCCAGAATTTGAACTCAGATCTTCCTGACTCCAGACCCAGCAGGCTATCCATTGTGCAACTTAGCTATAGCCCTTTAAAAATGGGACCTATCATCATTGTGCATTAGGCTTAATGATAAAGAGCCTCGAGTGTGTCTTAACTGTTCTCCCTTCCCCCTTAAAATAAAAAAACAAAAAAACATGCAAAAATTAAAGGCCAGCCACAGAGTACTGTCCTAATCTAGGAAACACTGACACTAAATCCGTTTTCCAGTTTACTTCCTGTTGCTTCACTGATTTATACAGCACAAGGAAGCGAAATGCAAATGAAGTCAGAGTTCCATCCATAGCACTGGGCTCCATAGCTCAGGCCATCTGGACTCTGCTCAGGAAAATGCCATGATCAATCAATCTATCAACCCACAAATATTTGTCAAATGTTTACTATGTGTCAGAGGCTGGGCTGTACAAATATGATGAATGAAGTCATTCCTACACTCAAGGAGATTACATTATATTCCAGGGAAGGGGAGGGCATATGTGTGTGTATGTGTGAGTGTGTGCATGTGTATGTGTGTGTATGTATATATGTACATATGTATGTAGATATTATGTATATATGGGTGTATTGTGTCTGTATATATATATATATATATGTATGTGTGTGTGTGTGTAATGTTGAGATGATTAAAAAGGTTTTGAGAGATAGTTTCTGGGTAACTTAATAATTTTATTAATAAGACCAGCTAGTTATTAATAAAAGGATGGTCGTTTGGCTGTCTCTCTTAGATCAAAGACCCCTAATGGTAGTGGTGTCACAGTTTATATGCCCTTCAAAAAGGAGGTGTTCCTGAGGGACAAAAATCAACTTGGATTGGTTAACACAATGGGAGGTATGGGCTATACTAAAATGAAGGTCTTGGGGTAAGTGACTTAAGTAATTAATGACTTAATCAAATCTTGGTCAAAGAGACATTAATTTCTTTAAAACCTATCTTGATGATAGAGAGAGTCAACCTTTCCCAAGCTGTCTGAGAAAACACAATGGGCAGGAATACACCAATTAGCCCAAATTTAGAATTCCTTTTACTGTCTGATCAGATCTTGGCCTGGGTAAATCTTTAAGAGAGATTTCCCACACTGGTTGGTTTCTAAATGTGTAAGTAGAAAAGGGGAAAAACCTTGGTCCTAATATAATAATTTTTATTAAATAAAAGAACAATATCCATTTTTACAATGTACGTGTGTGCATGTGTGTATATGTATATATGTGTGCACATATATTTTATATACATATACACATACATATACATATAGACATATACATATACAGAATAAATATAAAGAAAATAAGTACCAATGTATACAAAGAAACTAACTACAAGGTAATTTAGGTAGGAGTGCATGAAGGGTTGGGAAGACCAACGAAGGTCTCTCATAGAAGACTCCCATAGAAGAGCTGCATCTTCCAAGACAAGAGGGATTCTGTGAGGCAGAGTTGAGGGAGAGGTTGGTTACATTCCAGGCATAGGGGAGAGCCAGTACAGAGGCAAAGGTACAAACATGGGATTGAATGTCTCATGTGAAGAGTAAAGGTCAGTTTAGTTGAATCAAAGAGTGCAGGATGGGGAGAAACTATCAAAGAGTCTGGGGAGGACAGATTGTGGCCTGATTTTGAAGGACTTTGAAAGCCAAATAGAAGAGTTTATTGTAGTTGATCCTAGAAATAATAGGGAGCCACAGGAGTTGACTGGGTGGAACAGTGACTTTGTCAGATCTGTATTGGAGGAAGATCACTTTGGCAGCTCTCCTTCTGTTGCCTGTGTCTGGGTCATCCTCCATTTCTAGAGTTCATTCCCTCCTTACCTTCACTTTATACAGTCCCTCTTTTTCCTCTGAGATATAGTTCAGCTGCCATCCTCTTCATAAATCCTTTCCTGACCCTGACCCCAAACCCCTTCCCCTCCCTAAATGCTAGTGCCCTCCATTCCCAAACTACCTTTCATTTCACTAATATGCATGCAAACATATATATTTGCATTTATTAATGTGGTACATTATATATTTTATAGGTACTTGCTGTGGTCTCCCTCATTAGACCATAAGTTCATTGTGAGTAGGGATGGTTTCTTTGTTCTTGTAATTCCCAGTACCTAACACAGGGCCTGGCACACACTGTAGGCTCATAATAAATACTTGTTGACCGACTGATTTGATGAGAGGTCACATGCAGTAGTGGAATGAGCAATGGACAGGACCTCAGAGGACCTGGGTCCAAATCTTGCTAGCCTTAGGATTTACACCTCTTTGTACTTCAGTTTCCTATTGTGTAATAAAATGGAGAAAATAAAGTCTCTTATTTTCCAACATCATGGAATCATTGTGAGGAAAATTCTTTGTAAAATTCAAGATGCCATAGAAATGTGAGCTGACATTATTATTATTTAACCAATGACCTTGGGCAGAGCTTTAAGTTAATTGAAGTTAATTGTGTCTGGGAAAAATTCAGTTGGGGAAGAGGTTGTATGATAGTATGACTGATGGTCTGACAAGGATGGAGGTGGCTCAGAAAAGGGGTTGAGGGGTCTGAGGCAGACAGATGGCTCAACTAGGGTTCAGAACAAACCACAGGATAGTCCCAACTCCTGGAAAAAATTGCCTCCCCCCACAGAGTTCTGTGCAGACTGTTGCCTGTACCACTGAGGGCCAGGAGACAAGGCACAGAGTTGTTTGCTCACCTTGGGGAGGAAACTTTGAAGCACCATGTGGAAGGCACAGCTGTGCCCCAGACTCCAGGACAAACTGCCTAGGACAAAACCCCTTTTGTCCTGTGCTAATTCTATCTCTGAGTTTGGTTAGGTAAACCACCAACTCTTAGCTCTTCCACATATAAAATATGGGCATTCATTACTGCCCCTACTTCATTAACTCATGGGAAACCACAAGAATGAATCCGGGGGAGGAAAAACTCATAGCTGGACGTAAAACACCTCTTAATTGTTTCTTATGGATGAGGTAGATGAAGTTCAGAGTCAGGTCATCTGGAAAGAATTCAGGGGGCAGAAGTTCTCCTAGTCAAGAGGGCTTTATTAACGCAAAAGCAGTGGGCTGGCCCTGAGAGAAAGCCTAGCAACTGGAGAAAAGACAGGGCCTTGATTCTATATAGAAGTCAGCCAGGAGTGGGGTATGCTCCTAAGTGGCCAGTTAACCACTGGGAAGGATGTCAGGAAGGGGAAGCAGGTGTGTTGGGTACTTTACAAAACAGTTCAGGAATGTGGTCACAAAAAGGGGAACTTATAACTGGCAACATTCAAGGATATGGGTACAGACCATAGTGGTTAGCCAAGTATGCAGAAAATAAGGCTTTTGTTTTTTTTTATCAACAGAGTCTCCTGTTGCTGGCCAGATTTAGATTTAGGTTTAGGTTTAGGTTTAGATTTAGATTTAGACCAGGCTCTCATTGTTGCTGGGCAGAAGTCAGTCTCATCATTATCAATTAAATTATCCTTTCTGTTGCTGGAGACTGATAACTGCTGTTTTGTAAACATTCTCATTTCTTTGCCCCCTTCCCCCCTTCCCTCATAGAATCCAGAGCCTCCTTCATGACACAAGTCCTAGGCCACCTTCTCCAAGGGCTTTTCCCTCATATAACACCCAGGGCTCCTCAGTCCCTAAATGACCATGTATATCTTGTATATATCTCCCTGAATAGAATGTAAGCTCCTTGAGGGCAAGGAGCATTTTGTTTTTGTCTTTGAATCTCTGGAGTCTAGCCCTTAGTAGGCATTGTAGAAGGGTTTATTGATTGATTAGTCCTATTTGAACCTATGCTTTTCATTATAAGCCCTAATGAGTTTGAACTTTGGGAGATATCCATTCTGTTCTCCATCATGTGAGAACTCAAAATGAGTTCCAAAAGCGCTGAATTTGGAGTTAAAGGTCCCAGGCTCAGCTCCTGGCTTTGCCACATAGAGTTGTACGCTCCTGGGCAAGTTTCATCAATGCTCAAGACTTTAAGTTTCCTTCTCTGTAAGGTGGGGTGTGGTGTGACTAGATCAACAATTCTTACCCATTTTTTTGCGTCCTGGGCTCCTTCCCAGAATAGTGTTTTTAAATGCATACGACAAAATACCTTGGATTACAAAAGGAGACGATTATATTGAAATCCAGTTGTCAGAATATGTTGTGGGTTTTTTTGTTTTAATAGAAACCCAAGTCCACAGTCCCCAGGTTAAGAAGCATTTGTAGATAATCTTTTAAAGCCTTTCCAGTTCTGAGTCACCATGATCTTACATGTCTATATTTGCCTGGGAATGTGACTTTAGTGTCTCTACCTTAAACTGTTTCTATTTGCACTGCCTCTGTAATTCAAAGGCCTGAATTCAAATTCCATCTGACACCTACTTTCTGTGTGACCTTGGGTTTGTCATTAACCCCCCTGGGTGTCAATTGATGCATCTGTAAAATGGGGAGAGTGGGTTAGATGGCTTCTGAGGCACATTCCATCTCTGGATCTTTGATCTTATAACCCTACAGACTCAGTCCCCAGTGAAGGGAAGAGGTTTTCCAGGCATTCCCCTGCCATCTGCCTTCTGAAAATTTGGAGACTGAGGTTGGGGAGGAGGAATTAGGGGTTAAATAACGTCCTACTTATTGTGAAGCTCTTCATTGTAAAAGATGGAGATCTCTGAAATAAAAAAAGAAACATTTTGACCCCATGAATCTTCCTTCTTGTGGATGGATGTTTGATGAGAAATGTAGTCGTGACAAGGAGACAGTAACCCTGTCCTAGAGAATCCTCCATTGGTGGACATAATGTGTGGATGCACACACACACACACACACACATACACACACACACACACACACACACACACACACACACACAAACTAACGGCAGCTCTTCCTTCCTCAGTAGGCTTGGCCGCTAGGTGGCGCACTGGGTAGTGATAGATTTGGAGTCATTAAGTTCTAACTTCTAATTCTGTCTCTGATGCTTAATAATTGTGTGACCCTGGGAAAGTTATTTAATTTCTCTGTGCCTCAGTTTTCTCATCTGCATAATGGAGATAATTAATAACAGCCACCTCCCAGGGTTGTCATGAGGATCAAATGAGATATTTGTAAAGTGCTTTGCAAACCTTAAAGTACGATGTACATGTTTTATCATTATTAATATTATTATTATTACTTGGGAAGCAGGACAAAGAGATTAAGAGGATGCCTAGACCCAGAAGGGATAGGAATATCCTAAAGGTTGTGCTGAGTGGGGCTCTTTTAAAAGACAGCCTGGACTGTTTGTCTCTATCCCAGACGACCGGATGAGAGAGAGAGACAGAGAGACAGAGAGAGAGAGAGAGACAGAGACAGAGACAGAGAGACACAGAGAGAGAGAGAGAGAGACAGAGAGAAAGAGAGAGAGACAGAGAGAAAGACAGACAGACAGAAAATAGAAAGACAGAGATAGAAAAAGAGACAGACAGACAGCAACAGAGACAGAGAAACAGAAAAAGAGAGACAGAGACATAGAAAGACAGAGAGACAGAGACATAGAAAGGGAGACAGAGACAAAGGGAAAAAGAGAGACAGAAAGAGGCAGAGAGAAAGAGACAGAAAAAGAGAGACAGAGAGTCAGAAAGAGACAGAGAAAGAGAGAGAAAGCTAGAAAAAGACAGAGAAAGGGAGAAACAGAGAGAGAGAGAGAGAGAGAGAGAGAGGAAGGGAGAGGGAGGGGGTCTTTTCCTACGACTATGAGATTGGGGTGGTGTGGAAGCATGTATGGCAGTGACACATGAGAGCCTTCCTCTAGCCCTCCAGTTAGGTTCCTCAGAAAGAGTAAAGTATGAGCTTACCCCTCAGGGCTTCGGCAGGCCTTGCTCTCTGTGGAGCTTGGCCTGACGGTCTTGCCATGGAGCAGGGCTGCTGGTTGGGAGGGTCGTGCTGTGCTTTACTCCTCTGCAGTAAAATTATTATTACTTGGGAAGCAGGACAAAGAGATTAAGAGGATGCCTAGACCCAGAAGGTCAAAACCATCATGCGAATGTGTTTTCTTCTGGGTCATAAAAAGTGAGGGTGGAAATAAGATTCTGAATGGAACATGAGATGGGAGCTATACCTAAGCCATATCTGGATGTTTTCCTGAGGTAAATTGCAGATAAGGCCAATATGTCAACGAATATTGTGGTATGTTTGCAAAATATTACATGTAAATAATATTAGCTAGCATTCATATACTTACTATGTGCTAAGTGCTTTACAATTATTATATCATTCAATCTTTACAACACCTCTGGGGGAGCAGGGTAGGTGCTATTATTATCCCATTTTACAGATGGGGAAATTGAGGCAAGCAGAGTGACTTGTCCAAGGCCACACAACTAGGAATTTGAGGAGGGATTTGATTTCAGGTCTTTCTGACTCTGGGCCAGATGCTGTATCTACTGTACCACCGAGGTACCTTATTTGATTCTTTTACATTTTTGAAACCCCTAGACCATGTGTAAAATGAGGTGCTTTTAGTGTCGAGTAGGATTACATATTTAAAGGACTTTGCAAACTTTAAGACCATGTATGTATGTGTGTATATATATATATGTCAGTAATTATTTAATAGGGGCCACCAAGTGATATAGTAAATAGAGGATTGGGCCCATAGTCAGGAAGACCTGAGTTCAAATTGGGCCTCAGACACTTACTAGCTGTTTGACCCTGGGTAAAACATGTCATCCTATTTGCCTCAGTTTCCACATCTGTAAAATGAGCTGGAGAAAGAAATGGCAAAGCACTTCCAGTGTCTTTACCAAGAAAGCTCCAAATAGGGTCACAGAGAGTCAGACACAATGGAAATGACTCAAGAAGAACAAAATTATTCAATAAGCATTTTAACCTCCAGAACTAGATATAGCCCTGAGCTGTGGAGAGCTGCTAGGAACACTATAAATCCATGTTGCATAACCTTATTTGGGTCCTCACTGGCAATTCATCTCTGGCTGGCTGTTTCCCACACTGCCCAGAATGGGTTCTCTAGGCTTCTCTTCTGTTTAAAGGGCTGCTCTCATCCTCACTCCGCTCTTGAAGAGACAGGCATCAAGGCACTGGGCAAGGAGAGTGTTATTGGGAGTCAGCAGACCTGACTTTAAAACTCTAGCTATGCTACTCACTGCTTATATGACCTTAGTCAAACCATCTACCTCTCAGGGATATCTTCATCTACAAATCAGTGACTCAAGTGATGTCTAAAGCTCCTTCCAGCTCCAGACCTATGATAAGGACCTACGACTCCTATATCTTTACCTGCAGCAATAATCCCTTCCCTGTATCTGGGTCATCCCTGTCTGTTCTAGACAAACTTAAATGCCTAAAACTGACTTCATCATCCCTCCTCCCCTCCATACCCCCAATCTACTCCTCTTCCCGACTTCATATTTCTTTTGACTGGACCTCCATCCCCTAAAGACAATGCAGGTCCAACAACTATTGACTCTTCCTATTGCCTCCATACCTCCAATCTGATGCAAAATCCTAGGGTGACCAGGGACTGGCCATTGAAAGCTCAGTCCCAGAGACATGCACACTTGGTGAGGCTGCTTCTGGGATTGTGTCATGAGGGACCCTGTATCTCTCCACTTCAGAGTATGGGTTGGTCAGTCATTTTTCAGTCATGTCTAACCTTTGTGACCCCATTTTTTGGTTTCCTTGGCAAAGATACTATAGTGGTTTGTCATTTCTTTCTCTAGATCATTTTACAGATGAGGACACAAAACTAATATTTAGTAATTAAGTAAGTGACTGCTATCAGATTTGAACTCAGAAAGATGAGTCTTCCTGACTATAGGCCAGCACTCTATCCACTGTGACATCCAGCTGCCCTTCTGTGCCCATGGTCTTGCTGTTGTTTCTGCCCTGGTTGAGTCTCTTTCCAGCCTTAGGTGAAGAAGTTCTGGAGACTGAGTGCACTTAGGCCTGTGACTCTGTGAGCTTCAAAAAGCCAGGGGATCATCAGGGGTCTAGGGACTGGGGTCCATGCCAGAGTTTTGTGAATAACCCATCCCAGTGAAGAGTGTAGCCCCAAATTACCTACTTGACTCAGCCCAGTGGTGGTTCTACACTGCCATGTTGGTTTCTACAGTAGAGAGTGACTTTCTCCATAGTCTTCATATAGCATTTGGGAGTCAACTTGGTGGAGTATTGTATCTACTCTTCTCCCCAGGGACCAAGGAGGTGTAGGGAAGAGTGCATCCCAGGTTGATGGAATGGTTTGTACTTCTATTCTTTCTATGTCTTCTCAAGTAACTACCCCTTTTGTGAAAATCTAATTGGTGGGAAGGAGGATAGATGGGGGAAAGGCGAGAGAATAAGTGTTTAGATCCTGTCTACTATATGCAGACACTGTGCTGAGTGCTTCATTTAACCCTCAAAATGACCCTGGGGGGTAGGGGCTATTATTATCCACACTTTACAGATGAAAAAACTGAGGCAAACAGAGATTAAGTGAGTTGCCCAAGGTCACACAGCCAGTATCTGATGTCAGATTTTAATTTAGGTCTTCCTCACATCCGAGCAGCATTCTCTCCACCCTGACACTAAGCTGCCTTTAATTGATGTTAATTGATTAAATGATGCTGAAGTGCTAATCACTGGATGAGATATATAGGAGACAGTGGTTGATTAGGGAGAACACACTGGACTAGGTGCTTGAGCCAAGGGCATTAGAAAGGTACACTCTGACCCATCAGAGGTTATCTCTAGAGCCCTGAAAGGGAGATAAAGCCTTCCTCATGCTGGAGACCCAACTTGTTTGTGTGAGTGGAAGTTGGGACTTGGTCCAGAGTCTTTATATGGCTATATGTCTATCAGGGTGGGGAGAAAAGGCCACTGGAGATAGCTTTCCCTACCCCTCCCTTAGGCTTATAGTGGTCATTGCTTCCTTACTTGAACACCTCCAGGAATAAAAGTTGAATTCCTCCTGTTGGAGGACATATCCAGTTCTGATTCTACAACCAATCAAAAAGCCATAAAAGTATGTGAACTTTTGTTGTTGTTCAGTCAGGTCTGACTCCTTTGGACCCCATCTGGAGTTTTCTTGGCAAAGATATTGGAATGGTTTGCCATTTCCTTCTCCAGCTCATCTTACAGATGAGGAAACTGAGGCAAACAAGGTTAAGTGACTTGCCCAGGGTGCCTGAGGCCAGATTTGAACTCATGAAGATGAGTGTTCTTGATATCAAAACCAATATTCTATCCACCCCACCACTTAGCTGCCCATGTCAGGTAGACAGTCATAGAATACTTGTGTATTCTCTCAATTGGAGATCAGGGCCCTCCATTCCACATTCCCAGAAGTAGGCTAACCAAACAGGTATCACTACTCAATATATATAATTTCTCTGAGCCTCAGTTTCCTCTTCTGTAAAAATGATAGGCTTAGACTAGGTAGCCTCTAAGATCCTTTCTAGCTCTCAACCCATTGTCCTATGATTCCTTCAACTTCAGTTCTATGCCTTCTCTACCGGGTTCCCCAACTCAATGGAACATTTTGTCCTTTGGACCATTTTTATTTGCAAGCTTAAGTAACTTTACAAGTACGTTATACTCCCTGATAACAACTGTTTTTATAAGCTAGAAAGAATGTCTTCTGTGTCTTTGGGAAACCTTGTGTCTCTACCATGGGAACTGGTACAAACCTGACACTTAATGGGACCTGAACTACCTAGGTTTTCTGGGCCTCAAAGATACAAAGGGCTTTAAAAATGGTAAAGAAAGTTTTCTAAAAAATAATTCCTATCTAGATAAAGCTTTGCAGTTTGTAAAATCCTTTCTTCAGAACAAGTCTACAAAGCCAATGGCCTAGGGATTCTTACTATCTCCATTTAAAAAAAATAACAGAATTGAAACTCAGTGAGTCAAGCGTATTTATTCAAAAAATAAGGGTCCAATGGTCTGTAAGGGCCCTGCTGGTTCCAAAGAACTCTGTTTCTAGAATTCTTTGATTTGTCCAAGGTCATTCAGTTAGTAAAGGTCAGAGCTGGACAATCAACTTTAGCAAAACCTGTTTATTGTAGCTCTATCTCAAAAAGTACAGGGGGCTGACTCGTGACTCTTCTCTTTGATTACTTCTGCTCAAGTGATTCAAATCGATTCATGAGATCACTTCCAAAATTCTTTTGTTGTTTGACCTTTAGTAGATTCCTACTTCAAACCTTTCCTCCTGGCTCTGAGGTGACCTTGTTAGAGGAACATAGGTTAGATACCTACCAGTCTAGGACTAGCAATGGCCTAGGCATCCATCTCCTGAGTCCCCTCCCACATCAGCATGGAGATGGAGTGGTCTAGGCTATGACTTTGCTATATGAATGCTTTTTGCCACAGCCTAAGGAAGAATGCCTTCAAAGGCATGGAGGAGGGTGGGGCTAGCACACCAAAGGAATCATAGATGCCGGAAGTATGAAATACTGTTTTTTGACCCTTTGGTATTTTGTCCTTGAAAAACGCCAAAAGATAACATTGATACTATGGTAGTACTGAGTGGAAAGATAAATAGGAGTGTTTGTATGTCCACACCACAGAGCTATTACCTGCTGGTACAAATTTTTAACTGATTGTACCTGACTGAAGCAGGACTTACTTTTTTTTAAACAAATCCTTTCTTCATCTTTCCATAAGACCGTTGTGGACTCTTGAAGACACAAGCCCCACTGGACCGCCTGAGGAGACCAAGCTCAGATGGCATATTACCTGATCATCTTGATAGCCCTCCTGTGTTTTGAACAAGGTGAGATGTCCTGAAATTTCCTGCTGAAAAGTGAATTTTTCTGAGATTGTGTCAAAAGTAATTTTGATGACTGGAAAATCCCCTTAATGACTCTCTGAACAACTAAGTCCCTTTAGAGAGATGCATTCACCCTGTGCTTCCTCAGGATGCCTAGAGCAGCCACAAAAAAGAATGATATTTAAGACTCTAATTTTCAAAAAAGGTAGCAACCTATACTGGTAGAATGCATTTCCTCTCCTGGGAGTTCTCTATACCAATCACAGGTCCAGCCCTCATCTCTTTTATCTTTGCTATGAATGATATGGAAAATAAAACCATAGACTTGGAAGGTGGGATGGGACAGACAACAGAATATAGAAAAAGTCAGAGGACTTGGGTTTGAATCCTCAAAAGCTACCTTCTCCCAGTAAGATCCCAGGTAAGTCCATTCTCTCTAAGGCTGAGGTTTCTCATCTATGAAATAAGGCCATTGGAGTAGATGGTGTCAAGATCTTTTTTCCAGCTCTAGCTCAGGATTGTGGAATGAGAGCCAGCAGGGACTTCAGACTATCTTCTCCAGCCCCTTCATTTTGAAAGTGAGGAAATTGAGATCCTGAGGAGCTGTGACTTGCCCAAGATCACGCCAGATGTGAGATTTCCAGAGTCAGTATTTCTCCCTGTTACAGTGCTGCCTCTGAGTCCGTGGTCCTATAGTCCACGACACTGACAGTAATGATTATAGGGACAAGAAACAAACCTGTGATTTCACTGATAGAAGCAACTCCCAAGTGACAACTTTCCCTCCACCAGTGCAGGCTGGCACCTTCTCTGAAACTTAGTCTTAGAGAATTATTTTACATGCTGCAAAATCACAGAATTTGGGGTTGAAATGGATTTCAGCAGCCATCTAGTATTCACAAATGAAACCCCCACCATAACCCACCAGAAGGCTGGTGGTCCTGTCTCTGCTTAAAGATCTCCAAGGAGGGTGAGCCCATTTCCTCTTGAGGAAGCTCATTCTGCATTTTGAACACACTGAAATCAAATCCACCAATTCCTTTATTTTCAGAGAGGTAGTACAGTGGATAGAATGCTGGGCCTGGAGTCAGGAAGGGTTCAAATCTGGCCTTAGACACTACCTGTGTGACCCTTGCTAGGTCTCTTAACCACTGAATGCCTCAGTTTCTCCAGCTGTAAAATGGGGCTAATAATAGGGCCATTGTAAGAATCAAGTAAAACGCTTAACACAGTGCCCAGAACACAGGGAGGACCATATAAATATTAGCTATTATTAATAGATGTTTGCTCTTTTCCCCCACCTACTCCTCTCCAAGGAGAATGAGGCAGCTATCCTTCTGTTTAACTAGGATGTCCTTGTGTTTTCTGATTTCATTAGTGAGAATGTCCATAATTATAGATACAATTCAGTTACTATAGTCGTATGTGGTCTTGTTCATCAATGGACGGGCTCTCACACTGAGATCACCAACAGTTAATATTTGTAGATTATCTAACACCTCTGTGATGCTTGGGACCCTCTGCCTCACTTTTCCACTATTCTACCACAATCTCCACAGAAGCAGGAAGATGATGAACAGGACAGTGGACAGTTTTATATTTTTTGTTTGTTTGATTGATTTGTGGGTTGCTGCGGCTGAGGAATTCTGTCATAAGGTCATAGACCTGGAGCTGGGAGAGACCTCAGAGGTCACCTAGTCCATTTTACAGGTGAGAAAACTGAGGCCAAGGGAAATTAAATTGCTCATTCAAAGTCATACAAATAGCAACCATCGGAGGAGGGACCCAGTGGTCTTTCCATAGTATTATACCAGCGAAGCCAATGGCAATGAGCTTCTCTATCCATAGCTAGACCAGCATCCCCAGTTGGAGGCTGACTCCATACACCTAACTTTTCCAGCTTGAGAGAACCGGTCAGAGCTTGTGCTCTGTTGGCATACTTTTCAAGACCTCAGGGTAACCTTTCTTCCAGACATGAAGAAGCATCTGAATAGTAGAGGAGATAGGTTGTTATTATTCAATAAATACTTGTGGAATGATTGAATAAAGAGGAAAAAGCTGTAAAAATCCAACTAGGAGGGCCAGGTATTTAAAAGGCTTCAAAGCAGAGACTCTTCACTTTTTTATTTATTTATTTTTTTGTTTCATAGACTCCTTTGGCAGCCTGGAAGTGTCCGTGGGCTCCTTCTCAGAATAATGTTTTTAAATGTGTAAAAGAAAACTTTGCAAAGAAAACCAGTTATATTGAAATAAAGATGTATAAAAATTTCCATCCATAGTCATGAACCCCCTGAAAAATCTCTCCACAGACTCCTTGAGTTAAGAGCTCTTGCTTTGAAGCCTGGGCCATACATTTGGAATCAGAGGACCTAAATTGGAATCCTATAGAATTTTCTATAGACCCATTTCTATAGAATTTTATGGTCTACAAAATATTTTTCTAAGAACAATTTGTGAAGGCAGGTGGTCATGTTATTATTCAGAATTGGGGTCAAACATCTTCAGAATAGGCATTTGAATACAGAAACACTAATTCTAAGGAGAAAAGCTAGACACTTCATACACACATACATACATATGTGTATATATATATATATAAATATACTTCATATATATGTGTGTAAACATAAGCATAATATATATGTATATATATGTATATATATACACACATACTCCTTATAAGATTTCAAGAAGACATTTCAAGTCTAGTACTGATTCTGGTTTATTTTATTTTATTTTGATTTGGGTCTTTTTTGTTGCTGTTGCTGTTATTGTTTTGTTTTGTTTGTTTTGAGATTGGGTCTTTCTGTCTCACCCGGGTTGGAAGTTCAGGAGTCGCTCATATGCCTGACCTCACTGCTGATGGCCATGGAAGCTTTGATCTCCTACGTTCCTAACCTAGGCCAGTTCATCCCTCCTTAGGCAGTCAGGTTCCCCTATCCCCTAACCTCACCCCCTAGGGATCTGCCATATTGTTGTTGGATTAATGCAGACACCCAATCACAATCAGCTTTAGTCTAACTGTAGCTCAAGATTCCTGAACTCAAGCTATTCACCAGCCTGTCTCTCTGGTTGTGTAGTGGTGATTACAGACATGCACCATCATACTTGGCTGTTCCTGTTTTATTTAGAATATTGCTTCAAATTTAATAGTGCTGCAACATAACCTTGGCTTTTCACAGAGTCTCTGTGAGATCCTATGGGGCCTACAGGGGCCATCAGGGGGCCAGAGGGTCTAAGAACCCCCACTTCAAAGCCTCAGCCTCCTAGCTATTTAATTAAAATGTTCTCTTCCTGTCCACAGAAAAGGACAGTGGCCGGACCTAGGCAAATGAAGGGATCGTAGAAAAACTTGGCAAGTATACAGATGAAGCACAATAGGCATGTTCCCCTCCCAATCTCCAGATGATTAAGGCCAAAATTTGGGGGTCTTTTTTGGTGGAAAAAGGGTACAAGGAGTGGTTGGAATAATTCTTCAGTCCTCTCCTTTATGTTATGGTGGTCACATAAGTTAATCATGGAATAATGAACCTAAAAGAGCCTTCAGGATAATATAGTCATGCCTCCTCATGTTACAGAAAAGGAAACCGAGGTCCAGAGACAGGAAGCAATTTGCCGTACAGTTAGATTGGGGGAGGGGGTGGAGCAGAATCAAGGCTTTCTACTTTACTGCCCAAAGTTCTTTCCACATACTCTGTTTTGTTGTTTTGGTTGTTGAGTCATTTCAGTCATGTCTGACCCTCCATGACCCCATTTAGGGTTTTTAAAAAATTTTATTTATTTACTTTTAGTTTACAACATTCAGTTCCACAATCCCTTGAGTTCCAAATTTTTTCACCCCCTTTCTCCCCCCGGCCATGGTAGCATGCAATCTGATATAGGTTCTACATATACCTTTGCATTGAACATTAGTCAAATTGTAAAGAAGAATTATAACCAGTGGAATGGACAACAAGAAAGAAGGAATGAAACAAAACAAAACACAAAAAAAGAGAGGACAAGTAGCTTGCTTTGATCTGCATTCAGACTCTGTAGTTCTTTCTCTGAATATGGATATCCCTTTCCATCATGAGTCTTTTGGATTTGTCTCATAACCTTGCATTGATGAGAGGAGCCTGGTCTATCAAAGTCAGTCATCACAGATACGATGTGTCTGCAATTCATTTAGGGTTTTCTTACCAAAGATACAGGAGTGGTTTGCCATTTCCTTCTCCATATCATTTTACAGATAAGGAAACTGAGGCAACATGGTTAAGTGACTTTCCTAGGGTCACCCAGCTAGTAAGTGTTAGTGCTAGTAAGAAGCTGGATTTGAACTCAGGTCTTCCTGATTGCGAAGCCAGTGCTCTATCCACTGTGCCACCTACCTGCCCTTTATTACATACTCTTTAAGAGACTCAAAATGATGAAAACTTTCCACTCATAGTGACCCTTACTGATGTTTCTTCAACATCTATGTGTTCTTGACCCTACCCATCTTATCACTAAATGAAGAATTCTTTAACTATTGTAGACTAAGGTTTTCTTTATCATGCTTTTTCTTTCTCCTGGCAGTCTTTTACACAGTCCTTTCCAGCCTTTACAATCCAATTCCAAGGTCTGAGGACTACTCATGGAGAACACTGTAGAGGAGATATTGTTCAGGGATAGGTATAGGTTGGACTAGAGGACACAGAATTTAGACTGGGCATCCTCACAGACATATCAATCTGAGCAGTGGCACATGAACACAAAAATGAATAAGACCAATGCACAATAACACACAATCTGTGCATCAGAGAGGTACAAAACAGAATTCTGTGTGAGATCCTCCAGAGAGGGCCTAAAAAGAGGGGGAGGGAGGCGGATCAGGAAAGGGTAGAGGGAGGAAGCATCTGAGGGGGCCTTTAAAGGCAGATTGCAGTTCAGTCACAGCTGAAGGGTGGGAGGGAAGAGTGTGAGCAAAGATCCAGAGTCCAGAAAGCGCAGGCCATGTTCTGGGAACGGAACATGGTCCTTCTTGACTGTAGACCTTGAAGAACCATTAAGACGATGCCTTTAGGGTAGAGATAAGAAACCAAGGAGTAACAGAACCACTTCCCTGTGGTCCTGGGACTTCGTGCTGTGCAGACTTCCTGAATCATTCCCAGCTTCTACATATGCACTGTTATGTCCACTTCTTGGAGCCACATATTAGGGGGGATGCTAACCAATGATAGTATGTCTGGAAGGGGGCAATCAGAATGGGAAGGGGTCTGGAGACTGCGCCCTGAGGCAGGAAAAGGCTGTTTAGGGACGCAATCTCCACCTAGAGAAGGGAGCACAGCTCTGGCCTGAATGTCAGCTCCCTAGTGTCCTGATTCCACCACTTGCTAGCTATGGGATCACAGACAAGTTGCTCCTGGGCTTCTGAACCTCATTCTCCTTCTCTGTAAAATGGGCATAATCATACTAACTCTGCTTTGCTCATTAGGTAGCTGTAAAGAAAGCACTTTGTAAGCCATAAAGGGCTTGAGACATAGCTTTTAGTTTTTTGTCGCCATCTCTGTTTCTGTCTGGGAAGAACTCTGAAATCCAGGAAGGCAAAAAATGGCTCCAGCTTTACTAGCTAAGTTTCACAAAGTCTTTCTGTGTTTTGGAATCAAAGAATGTTAGTAGCAATAGGGACCGTTTAGATTATAGGGTTCATTGTCTCACCCAATGCAGAAATTTCTGACAAGGAGCCATAACTTCTACTGGGGTCCTTCCATGAATAGGGTGCTCACTACTGACTGAGGCCACCCATTTGATTGTTATGATTCTAAGAAATTGACTGGGGGGGGGGGGAAGAGGGAAAGAGGAAGGAAGAGAGAGAAGAGAAGGGAAGGGAAGGGAAGAGTAAAGGAAAGTATATGAGAATATATATAATATATAAGAGTAATATATATATATAAATATATAAGATATATATAGTAAATATAAGGGCAGAGAAGGAAGAGAGAGATAGGAGGAGAGGAGAGAGGAGAGTAAGGATATATAGGAGAGGCAGAGAGGATATATAAGTATATACAGAGGGAGAGACAGAGAAGGAGAGAGACAGGAAGAGAAAAGAGAGAGACAGAGAGAAAGGAAGAGAGGCAGAGAGGAGACAGAGGGAGAGAAAAAGAGAGAAGAGGGAGAAATAGAGGAGACAGGGAGGGAGAGAGAAAACAGACAGAGAGAAACAGAAAAATAAAGAGAGGAGACAGAGGGAGACAAAGAGACAGACAGAGAGATACAGAGAGAGAGAGAGAGAGAGAGAGAGCATTTAAATGTAGACCACCAACAGACCTCCTTAAGAGCAAAGATTCTTTTGTTTCTGTGTTTCTACTTCTAGCATTGGGCACAGTGTCTTGTACCCAGCGGTACTTCATAAATGGGTTGAAATGGAATGCCATCTGCCATTGCTGTAACTTCTAACCTCTATCCTAGTTCCACCCTCTGGGGCTGAGCAGAGAAAGTCTAAACCTTCTTCCCCGTGCCAATTGTTTAAATATTTGATTCCAGCTCTCCCTCTCCCATCCAAAGTCTTTTCTACTTCCAGCTAAACAACCCTAGACCCCTCAGAGGACTGTTGTGCAGCATACTCTCTGGTCCTCTCTCCATCCTGGTCATCCTTCTTTTGGAGGCACACCTGTTGTCATTGTCCTTTAGACAATGCTCTCTCTATCTACAGAGCACCAGTTGTCCAGGGTAGAGAAGAAGCTTCACGGCTCCTTTCTCCTGCAAGGGCACAAGGACAATGAGCCACAACCTCTTCTCCAATTTGTCCCCTGCTTGGGGTCTGGGGAGCAGCAGGAAGGCAAACAGACATTCCTGGGCTCTGTCCATGGAGGAGACAATGAGTTGGCCCCAAATGCATCCCCTGCCTTGTTTCTTTTCTTCCAGCCCTTCCCTTCCCTGGCATGAGCAAATGAAGAGATTGCCAAGGCCTCACTCAGGGGCATCATGTCTGGGGTGCTGATCTCCTCATAGCCTATGAAACTTGCCACATCATGGATAGAAAAGCCCCACACAGGTCTGGGCAGCTCCATTCAGGCTGGGCACCAGCAGTGGACCTGGGACCTAGAACAGGGACTGCACTGGCTAGTTTAACACTCAAACATCCTGGCAGTATGGCAGACATGGTGGACAGAGCCCTAAGCTCAGGCAGGGGAATCCCCTTGATCAGTAGAATCTTGACGTCAGTCCTTTTTTCTGTCCTTCTTCAACCCAATGCTCTTGGTTCTGAGATCAAGAAGAATAAATCCACTCCATCTCCTGTGCAACAGTTCTTTAGTGATTTGAAGAGAGAAGTGTTATCTTCCACTCTCTAAATCTTCTCTTCTCTGGACTAAATACTCCCAGTTCTTTCAAGTATATCTGAGTGGTGAGATTTCCAGTTCTCTCACCTGCCTCCATCTTCTCAGTGGTGCTTCTAAAATGTGGTGTCAGATAGGGAAGAGGAATCGGATCTGTGATTTCATTGGCAGAAAGAACGCTCAAATTGAGGAGACTCCCTCGACCATCGTAGGTTGCATTTCTCTGAAGAGTCTTACAGAACTTCTTAGAGCAGTGAAAGGCTTTTAAGTGACTTGTCCAGGGTCAGGAAACCAATGTCTGTCTGAGACAGGGCTTAATTCTATGACTTCCTAGTTTGAGGGACTGAGCTCTATCTACTACATCAAAATGTCCCTCATGGAGCTGAGAACTGAACAAAATATTCCTGATAGGGTCTGACCAGGGCCCCTCTGCCTCATTTCCTGAATCTATAAGTGACAAAATTGGACTAGATGATTGCTAAGCTTCCTTCCAGCTTTACCCTTCAGTATTCTATGGTCTTTTCCAGCTCTGGCATAGTGTGTTTTATTTTAAAAAGTCCCTCCTAAGTCTAATATTTCAGGTTCTAAGGTCCCTTCTAAGATTCATTCCAGCGCTATTATTCTATTTTCATTCAGTTGACCCAAACCCATTTATTTTTGTTTAATCATTTTTCAGTTCTGGTCAACTCTTCATGACCTCATTTGGGGTTTTCTTGGCAAAGATATTGGAGTAGTTTGCCATTTCCTTCTCCAGGTCATTTTACAGATAAGGATACAACAGGGTGAAGTAACTTGGCCAGGGTCACTCAGTTGTCTCAGTGCCTGAGACCCATTTGAACTCAGAGAGATGAGTCTTTCTGACTCCGGGACTGGCACTCTATCTACTGTTTCCTCTAGCTACCCCCAAGCATTTGTTAAATACTTACTATGTTCCAGGCATTGTGATAAGGGTAAAAGGAGAGAATAAACATTTATTAAGCACTTACTATATGCCAGACACTCTAGTAAGTACTTTACAAATATTATCCGGTTTGATCCTCACAACAAAGCTGGGACATACTATCACCACCACCACCACCACTACTACTAATGCTAATACTACTACTACTACTACTACTACTACTACTACCTAACATTTATATCATGCTTACTATGTGACCACTGAATTGAAGAAGGCAGTTATTCAGTCTGGTTTGGTTCTTCCCACAGGAAGTGCTCTACAATGTTATACATGTGTGGGGGATAGCTGCCATGGAAAGAGCCAAAGATCCACCAACTGTTCATCCTCTGATGCCTACTGTGAGACCATTGTGATAACTGCAAAGCTATGTAAGTTTCTTCCATGATGAGGAATAATAAGGAAGATGAATAAAAGTTCCCATTTCTGTAGGGCTTTAATATTTACAAAGTGTTTTCTTCAAAACAGCCCAGTGAGGTAAGAAATCAGGATTACTGAGCACATTTTATAGAGGAGACAAATGGAATTCAGCAAAAGAAAATGACTTGCCCAGGGTCACACATTTAGTAAGTGGAAGGGATAGAATTTCAGCCTTGGCTTTCTGATTATTAGTTTCTTGACCTTTCCACTGCAGGGAAGCTATAGGTCTTGTTGTATTTGACCCATAAATGTAATCGACATCAATCAATGGGTATTGACCAATAACCAACCACGTGCCTATGCCAAATGTGTGGGACTGGAGGGTGAAGGAGAACATAACATCTGACCTCAAGGAACTCAAAATTCAATTGAAGAAACATGACTCAAGCAGGCAAAATGGAGGACCAGTGCAAAGTGTTCAGTTGTATGATAAAAACTCTAGGTTTTCAGAGGAGGGAGTGCAGAGCATTCAAAAGAACACTGAATGTAGAGGCTCATGGCTTGGGTTCAAAGCCTTACTCTTCTGCTTATTACCTTTGTGATCTTGGGCAAGTCACTTCACTTCCTTTGGGCCTCAGTTTCCTCATCTATAAAATGATAGAGATGGACTTGTTGACCCTGAAGGTCCAGTCTACCTCTAGGATTTATGATCATAGGATTCTGAAATAGAAAACATTTCACAGAGGAGCTGAGTCCTAAAGATAGACAGATGGACAGGTAGAAAGATAGATGGGTAGATAGATAGATAGATAGATAGATAGATAGATAGATAGATAGAGATGGATGGATGGATAGATAGGTGGATAGAGAGATAGATGGATAGGTAGGTAGATAGGTAGATAGATAGATAGATAGACAGATGGATGGATAGACAGACAGATAGATGAGTGAGAAAATAAGTGAATGAGTGAGCATTTACTAATTCTTTAATATGTCTCAGGCACTGTAGTAAACACTGGGAATGTAAACAAAAGCCAACAAGCAAATCCCTACCCTCAAGGAGCTTATATTCTAATATAATGTTATTATATTAGTATGAGGAGGAGGCAGAGAGAAAACATAAGAGAGGTTGGGAAAAGGGTCTGCATATAGTAGGGGGGGGGGGAAGGAAGATTATGGCGGGAGTGGAGTAGCCTAGGTACCTCCTACGTGAGTGGAGGTAGTGAGTGGAGATAGTGAGTGCAGATAGTGTAGAAGTCCCTGGAAAGGTCAACAACACTTTTCTTCAAGAATTAGCTACCTTCTATTCTATAAGCATGCATTCAGCATGGGCATAGACTAGAGTAAGTATTACCTTTAGCTCTTCCTTTTATCCTCAGGGAACACTGTTCCGAGGATGTATGCATGATACCAGGGCACACCCAGTCCCTGTTTCATGCATGCCTATGGCCTTCACTGATGAAACTCCACATGCTTGGTATATCTTCCTCCTGGCCTTGTCCCCACTTGTTGATACTTAGCCCGTCCTTCAAAGCCCAGCTCCAGTGTCACTTCTGCTGGGATTTCTTTCCTGGTCCCCTTCTCCCTCCTCAGACCTTATAGCATTATGGTTCTGTGATCATGCTACCTTCCCCTTATGGAGCTGTAGTCCTATTAGCATTCTCTGTATCTGTGCATGCTATATGGAGAGGCACTGGGCCTTAGCAGAAAGCAGACTAGACTTGTCCATGACCTAGGGCTAAGTTTCAGTTCTGTCATTTACTAATTGTATGACCATAACCTTGTCACTCCCTATGTCTGCATCTTAGTCACTCACCTATATGATAGAGAGAAGATTTCTTGTGCTCCCTACCTCACAAGGTTGATGTGAAGAATACTCCACAAAGCCTTAAATTGCTATACAAATGTGGATTAATTTAATTACTACTAAATCATAAACTCCTTGTAGGTAGAAACAGGATTTTAGTTATCTTGGGTCCTCCCATAGTTCTAAGCACAGGCTCTTGAACAGGGTAGGCTTTTGACACAGTTTTGAATAGATCAATAAACAACTTACTCTTATAAACTTCATTCCTATTGATTATCAAGGCTTCTGGTTTCTATGGCATAGCAGAAAGGACATTGAATTAGGCATCTAGACTGGTCTCTAGATTTAGTTCTGCCCCATTCACTCTATGACCTTAGGCTAATTTTACTGGCTAGATTTCTTTCTCAAAGACCAAGCCTTAAATCTAATTCATTATGGATCTCATTGACTGGACAATAGGTCCTTGTCCAGTCCAGTAACCACTTAATGGTTACTTTTGGGCCTTCCTGGCTCAGTGTGAATACAAATAGTAACTGTTTCCCTTTTGGCCAGCAAGTCTAAGGGTCTTCCCCCGACCCAAGTTTGATTTTTTTTTTTATTAAAGGGGTCATCCCTTGCCTCACTTTTTCCCCTCCTTGATTCACTTCTTAAAGAGGCCCATTTACTGAATGGATGTTGCCTCACCCAAAGTGCCAACTCGGAAAAGCCAAGGTCTCCCACTGCATCCTGGGCCATCTCTAGTCATCCTGACCTATATATGGCCACTGGGCCCAGCTAGCTCTGGAGGAGAATGTGAGGCTGGTGACTTTGCATAACCCTCCCTTCCTCCAATCAAATTCAACACAAGTCACATTATCATCTCCCTGATGTTGTGGTGTTCTTTGAGAACAAAGGACAAAACCATCACACACACACCATACACACAGAAGCCTTACTCTTCTCATCTCCAAAATGGAAGGACTGACCTCCATGATGTCTAAGGTCCCTTCCAGCTTTGCCATTCTAAGTTCTTCCAGCTTGGACATTCTATAATGTAAGGCCCTTCCCAGCTCTGACAGTATGTTCTAAGACCCCTCTAAGCTCTTAAGTTCTCTGTTCTAAGGTCCCAGTCCAAACATTCTGGAGTCCAAGGCCCCTCCCAACTCTGACATTCTGTATTTTAAAACCATTCTGGCTCTGACAATCTGTTGTTCTCTTACTCTTGGTTCCTCCCTTTGGGGAATTTTGGAGCATTCCACCACGGGAGGGTAGTTGAGGGAAAGGAGAAGTTTAGTCAAAGGGCGTTGTTTGCTTTTGGTAACTGGTTTGGGGTGGGAAGACAAGAACAGTAGTAACACTTGGGTTATAATAGTGTCCTTAACTTTTCCATGTGTTTTCCTATCCTGTTCACTTCTAGCTGCCCAAATAGGAAAGGTGTCCTTTAAGCCAGAGCTGTCCTTTCTGAGTGTCTCTCTGGCTTACTCA